>WYDI02003862.1:0-157505 GCA_009867235.2 Psittacus erithacus
GAGGCGCCGCCCCCCTTTCCCCCCCTCCCCGAGGAGATCCGCTGCGGGGATCCGCGTTCCCTCCTCCCCTTCCCCGCTTCCCCTCGTCCGTCCCCCTCCCGCCCCGGGCCGCGGCCGCCTCCCCGGGGGCGGTGGGAGGAAGGCCGGGGCGTGGGGCTTCGGCGGGCGGGCGGGCGGCGCCCAGGGCGACCCCAAGATGGCTGGAGGCGGCGGTGGCGGGCGCGGGGGGCTCTGCTGAGCGGCCCCGCCGGGACGGGACGGCTCGGCTCGGCTGGCCCCGCAGCCCCTCCGCAGAACCCCGCCGCAGCGGGAGCGGGTTTGTGCCGGTGATTAATATTTAATTATTTTTTAAATACCTTTTTTATTATTATTTTTAATTTTTTATTATTTTCTTTTTAACGCGTCTCCGGTCTCTGCTCAAAATGGCTGAGAGCTGACTCGGCTCTCCCGGAACCGCACGCTTCGGCCGGCTCCTTCTGGCTGCCCGCCGCCGCCTCGCCCCTTCCCTTCCCGGCGGGGCCGGACCGGGGAAGGCTCCCGGACGGCGTCCCTCTGCTCCGCTGCGTTGTTGCCTCCCCCGCGGCCGGCCATGAGACCAGGCTAGGTCGGTGTGTGTCGTGTCCTTCCCCCCCTGCCGGACGCCTGTTCCCCCCCAGCCCCGTGGGAAGCCGGAGCAGGTTGATCGGGGGCCGCGGGGTTTCGCTCCCCCTTGGCAAAGCCCATCCTCTGCCGTCCCTGCGGGGCGCTGGACGAGGCTGCGCGGCGCTGGGCTTTGCTCTGAATGACCGAGCTCTCCCATTCAAGACCTCGCAGTCTCGAAGCAGGCGAGAGGTTGGCTTTTTTCCTTCCCCTTTTCCCCCCCCCCCCCTTCCTTTTTTCCTTTGCTGCTCCACCGGGTGAGAAGCAAATCTCGGGGGCCGCGGAGAGAATTCGTTATTTTCGCCATCGTCATCGTCGCTATTATTATTATTCTTTTTTTTTTTAACCTTCCTTCTCTTCCCATTTTGGATCTTAACCCTTTGATCCGTTTCCTTTAAAAGACTCCGATTCCCAACTCCCATCGGGGGAGAGGGAGGAGAAATACTGGGGATTAAAAAAAAGAGACCCTGAGCGAGCGAGCGAGTCCGTGCTCTCAGCTGTTAGCCAGGTTGGTGGGGGACAAAAGTCCCTTTAAAATATTGAATGTCAGTTGCTAAACCTAAGAAAAGAAAAATCTGATCCGGAGCGCTAAATTTAGGAGCTTTATATGGAACTTGGACTCTGCCGCTGGATTTTGTATGGATTTTTTTCAACCTTTGGTAAGTTTTAATTCACCTTCTTGGGTAAAAGAGAAACAAATGGCTTTTAGGGGTGGGTTAAGACTTGGGGCTGTAAATCCTACACTATCACGTTGGGGGGTTTTAACCGTTTGTGTCGCTTGTTTTAATGAAGCGGCAGCGGGGATGTCACGTTTTCCCGCTGGAGATTCCTAGAGTGCTGCTCAGTGGGTTTATTTTATCCCCGGTTTTATTGATCCCTGTGGTTTACTATTTACTGTGTGCTGCGGGGCGGGGGGAGCCCAGCCGTTCACCCCCAGGCTTCCCCTTGCAGGGAGGACAGACCCCGGCGTCCGCCCCTAGACCGCACTGAGTGACCGAAGCGGGTTGGGGGGGGGGGAGAGAACATCGCCAGAGGCTGCCGGCAGAGATGGCCGAGAATTGGAAGAACTGCTTCGAAGAGGAGCTCATCTGCCCCATCTGCCTGCACGTCTTCGTGGAGCCGGTCCAGCTGCCCTGCAAGCACAACTTCTGCCGGGGCTGCATCGGGGAGGCGTGGGCCAAGGAGTCGGGCTTGGTGCGGTGCCCGGAGTGCAACCAGGCTTACAACCAGAAGCCCAACCTGGAGAAGAACCTGAAGCTCACCAACATCGTGGAGAAGTTCAACTCTCTCAACCTGGAGAAGCCCCCCTCGGTCTTGCACTGCGTCTTCTGCCGCCGGGGCCCACCGCTGCCAGCCCAGAAGATCTGTTTGAGGTGCGAGGCTCCGTGCTGCCAGTCCCACGTCCAGACCCACCTGCAGCAGCCCTCCACGGCTCGGGGCCATCTCCTGGTGGAGGCAGACGACGTGCGGGCCTGGAGCTGCCCCCAGCACAACGCCTACCGCCTGTACCACTGCGAGGCCGAGCAGGTGGCCGTCTGCCAGTTCTGCTGCTACTACAGCGGGGCCCACCAGGGACACTCGGTCTGCGACGTGGAGATCCGCCGCAATGAGATCAGGGTGAGTCCGACCTGCGTGGGCACGGGGGTTTGTCCGCTCCGGGGGGAGCACCTCTCGCCCCTGTTGCCCTTTCCCCTGTTCCCCAGAGGTCTGTGTTTGTGTAGGACCTATGCAAAACCCACCCCGTTGCTGTTCCTCCTCCGCCCGGTTCCCCCGTGGCGGACATGTTAGGTGGCCTCCCCAGCCCAGCAGTGACAGAGCCCGTGGGTGCCAGGGGGCTCTCTGAGGAAGAACATCTCTGCTGGGAGGTCTTCGGAGCCCTTCAGCCATAGGACCTCAGGCTGCTTGGGGTTTGGGCTGTGAGGGCAAGGGTCGAGGCTGTGGGCAAGGGGGGTTTGGAACGGTCATGTCCCCGGTTCTTGCTGGGGTATGCAGCCACTGGGGGGAAGGCAGAGGAGCTGCCCACATCTGAGGTTGAGTTGTCCCCAAATTGGGCTCCCTGGGGGCACAAAGCGGCTGCAGGCGCGGACCCCGTCCATTGTAAGGCCTGTGAATGTCAAACTGCCGGCTCTTCCCCCCGCCATCCCCTTCCCCCTGGCGATGAGCAGCTTCATGTCAGGGACCCCTGGCTTCTTGCTGGCTGGGATTCAGGTGTTTTGGCCAAAAAATGGGGTTGTATTAGGGGGCACAGGGCTGACCCCCCCCCTTCCTAAAGCAGCATGGGGCGTAACGCTGGATTCGAGGGAAAGCAAATGTATTTCGCTCTTGGCCAGGCCATCTGGCAGGAGCTTTCACCCTTCGTTCCCCACCCTGAAGTTCGTGGTGGGCATTTAACAGCTTTGCCATGACCCCACCGCCACCTTCCCCCCTCCCAGGGCTGCCCCTCTGCTCCTCTTCTGACCCTTCAAAAGAGGCCCAGCGCTTGTCCACCGAATAAATATTTAACAATGAATTGAATGGTGATTACTGTAAAATGGGGATGATTTCCTGTGTATTTTAATGTTGCCAAAATGAGTCACCATTTAGCAATAAAAAAAACCCCAAGAAGTCATAAATAAAAATTGCAGTATAATTACTTTCCAATTGGATGGCCAGGCCAGGCTTGGGCTGGGCTGGGCTGGGGGGGGTGCAGCTCTGAGCAGAGAGGAGCCAGCCTGAGCTCACAGCAAGGTTGTTTTCCTCTCCAGGTTTTTTTGGGGAAAACCAGAGACCTCCGCAGAGGTGCCCGCAGCTCCGCCACACGCGCTCCGAGGGGAAAGACCCAGCCTGGCTTTTGGAGAAGCGCTTTTTCGCTTCTATTTATAGGGAGGCATTTTGCTCTCCTTCTGCCAGGGTGGGGAGCCACCCCAGGAGGGCCGCATGGGGCTGGGACGGGGCTCGCATGTGCATTTCCCGGGAGCCTTAGCCAGGGACCAAAACTATTTTTCCAGGTCCTTTTCCAGGACACTTTGATCTCATCTGTTCCCGCTCTCGCTGCGTGGGGTTTTTTTTGTTGTCGCTGCCGTTGTTATGGCTGGCTGTTCGCTGCTCCTTGCGGATGCACGCTGCTAATGACCTGGCAGAAAACTGCCATGGGCTAAGGCTGGGTTTTGGCGATGGCTTGAAATGTTAGGGTATGCGGCCAGGCACCTAAAGCATCGGGCGGCTGTATTGTAGGGCTGCAGAATTATTTGGTGACCTTGGCCAAATCCCTCGGTACCTCCATCGCGGCGTTATCTTAATTTCCTTTCTCTGCGGTGATAAGCTTGTCTCTTCCCTCTGGGCGCGTGGCGCGGTTGGGTGCTGGGGCAATGGAGGACAGTGCAAAGCGGGGGACGGCACAAGGATCTCCCCCCAGTAGTTGAAGCAGTTTGTCCATGGAGAGACTGGAGTAGGGAAGAGCCCACAGGAGAAACGCATGGCAGGTTGCTGAGGGCTCTCTACATGGCCTTGGCCAGGTCTCTGGTTGAAAGCTGCCCCGTGCCAGCCGATGGCTGTCTTGGTTCCTGAATTAGGGTGCGTGTGCTCAGCTGGTGGCGGCTTCCCGCCTGTGAGAGCCAGGCCTGGGATTCCTGGCTGCTTGCTCACCCCGCAGCAGTAAGCCGCTCTTGGAGCATCCCGGGAAAGGACAGCAGGGGCTGGGGGATGGATGAGTAACGCTGGGCTCGGGAGGTCCGGGGGAGGCCCCGTTATGAGAGGTTTGTTCCATGCATGGGTCGCGTTCAAGAAGCCGTTAGTTGAGAAATGAGTCAAAGTTTGGAGGCTCAGGGCCCTGCCCTTGGCGCAGGGGACTTGTGAGTGTGTGGTTGACATGGCCTAGTGTGGTTGGGTTGGCCCCATAGCCCAGAGGAGGGACAGGAGCCTGCAAGCATGCTCCTCATAAACTCACCTTCGTTAGCATTCGTGACTCCAGCTCTGCTGCTGGCCCACCTTAAAGGACATCTTACCCAGGTTACAGTCTGATTTGAAGGGGAAAAGGTGCTCGATGCTCCTTGGGGACAGCACCAGTGCTTTTTCAGCTGTAAGCTGGCAATTGGGGCACAAGAGCTTGTGCTGGGCAAAAGGAGCCAGAGGTGTGTGTCCGCAGGAGAGAGGAGGGTGTCTGTGGAGGGCTGGCTGGAAGCGGAGGTGCGTGCTTGGTGGGTTTGGGGGCCGCTCGGCATTAGGTGCTGCACAAACCCGCAGAGCCCTGGCTCAGAATTGGTTGAACTCCACAGTGCAACCGTAATGCAAACAGTAAATAAAATGTGGTTAATCTTTCTTTCGTGGGCGTATAAAGCGCTTACCTCGCCTTCCCCCCGTGAGATGTTTTCTCCTTTGTTTCCTGTTTTTGTAGTGCTTAAAGAGGAGAGGGGAGGGAAAAAAAAAGCCAACAACCCACCCTCTTTTTTTCTTTTTCTTCTTGTTCTTCTGTTTGCGTCAAGGTCTCAAAACGAAACATTTTTTCTTCCATCTTTGCCCTTACTGCCCCAGGCTTGTGCCTCCCACCTGCATGGGGTACCTGCTGTCTCCCTAGGTTGGGGGGACCTGCTTCCAGGGTTGAAAACAAAAGTTGTTCCAGTGTGAGGCCGATGTGTTGCTTTTATTTATTAGGGTAAAAATAGATCGCTGGGATTGGAGCTCAGGGCAGAAGGCAACAGCCAAAGAAATGGACTGATTTGCAGATTACCACTGTGTTTGCCATGTCTTTGTGTGGGACAGGGTTGGTTGAGGCCAGGTACGTCGGAGCTTGCTTGGGGATGTCTCAGGTGGAGGTGCCACCAATGGAAAAGGGCTTGGGGTTTTGTTTCAAGGGATGGAGATAGACTTCCCTCTGACCTAGCTTGCAGCGTGGTTTTGAGAAATTGGATGAAACTCTCTCCACATTCTGAAGGTCCCTGGTGGTTTTGAACATTCAGAGGGAGAAAACATGTGATGCTGAGACCTGCAGGAAAACATGGGGGATCCTCCTGCAGGCATGTAGGAGCAGCACTCAGCACTGGCTGCGGAGTGGCGCCTGTTTGGCAGATCAGGGGGGCAGGGACTGTGCTGCTGAGTCCATCTGTTCTTGGTGGGTTTGGGCTTGCTTTCTTGGCAGCACCTTGGATAAGGCCTGCTCAGGTGCTTTTGGGAGTATGGGAAAGAGGAGAAGTGAACGCTTGGTAGGAGCACAGGAAGAGATGAATCTCAGGTCTGTACCAGAAACCCTGATCTTCTGCCAGCATTGGCTGCCAGCCCCAGTGCAGAGATGGCCTGTGTGCTTTTCCTACCTGTCCCAGCTGATTGCTTCTGCAGTTCAAAAGCTTTAGGTCTCTAGAGGGAAAAGCCACCAGCTCTTCTTTGCTAGACAGCCCTGACACCAGAGATGCCTTCCTATTTGAAACAAGTCCCATCTCGCATCCCTGTGCTGCCATCTGTGCCAAGGATGTTTTACTGGGACCTATGGAGCCCCAGTGGTAGAGTGGCTGGGGTCAGCTCCACTGGCCCGCTCCTGGCTTGAACTGCTGTAGGTTGTTTTACTCTGAAACAGGTTTGGTAACTTGTGATGGGCTGGATTTTTACAGGCTCACTTATTTTCCAGATGACTTGTTCATGAGGAGCGTGGCATGCAGCGCACCAGAGGCATTGTAAGCGCAAGTGCCCAAGTACTCGAGTGTTAATTTAGCTCTCATGACTGTAGATGGTGTGGGCTGGTGTCTGGCAGGAATTCCCTATGGCACTCTTTGAACACGCTTGGTCCCCAGATGACTTTTGCAGTAGGTCCTGTGAAGCTGGAGATGTGCAGGTTCTCTCTGTGCCCTCCATCTGAGCCTCTACCAGCACCCCAGAGCTGAACTGCCAGCCCAACCTAGGGGTTAGGTCACCTAACCCAGGTTTTGCCCATGCCCTAGTTCCTCCTCAGGAGCCTCAGGAGACCAGCGCCGGGCTCCTAAATGTGACTGATCATTGTGCCCTGGGATGCTGTCAGTCGGTCAAGCCACTGTGATGAGTAATGACTTCTTGAGCCTTGGGCAGTGGCAGAAATCCCAGCACCCACCTAGCCTCGTGTTCTAGCTCTGTGCCATTCATCACCATCGATCTGTCAGGCTTCACTGTGCTGTGGTGTTGGGGGTAGCGGGAAATGTCAGTTCAGACTGAGTGCCTGTGCCTTCAGTTTGAGAGGTCTCAAACCCGTCTGGTTTTGCTGACCAGTGGCAGTGTGTATTGTGGTGGTCCCAGGTCTCTGGCTGAACTGGGACAGTCTTCTGCCTCCCTGGGATTGGATTAAGGGCTTTTCCTCACTGCTTTCTTGCTAAGCTTGAGCATTTTCTTTGCCCTTAGCCCATCAGGTTGCCAGTGGTGCTTGCTCTAGGCCTGCAGCTGCAAGTCTTCTGTGTAGAGTTAATCTGGGAAGTGACAGCAGAGATGGAGGATGCTGGGAGGCAGCCTGGTGGATTTGGGTGGTAAGGAGGAGGCTTGGATGGAGGGGACAGCCTTGGTAAAAAAGAGGTGTGGGACAGGATCTGCAGCAGAGAATATGCTTTTCCCATGGGATAAATGCTGTGTGGATGGGTGCTGGCGAAGAGTGGGGTGGAAGGAGGAGAGAGAAAGAGAGGTTCATCAGAAGACCTTGAGCTGTTTTGCAAGGAACTGATGAATTGTAGCCCAGGCTTACCCCTGCAGTATATAGGGTTGGATGTACTTTGCAGATGGGGATCTCCAGCCACACAGCCCAGAGCTTTTTGCCTTGAAGTGCTCCCTCAGTGGTGGCTTTGAACGAGCTCCTACAACAGGGTTGTCCGGGTCTGGTCTCTGAACCAGGAGGTGGAAGCTCAGCTTTGGCTGGTGATGAGGGCATAAGAAACTTAGCCCAGACCCTTGTTTGATCTAAATCCAACCCATGATATTTATGTAAGCATCATGTGGCTGCTGGCATGGAGGTGTGCAGCATGCTACTGTCCTCAAGCCTGCAAGCATGGCGGAGAAGTAGCAAAGACTTGGACTGCAGTGTGACACCCTGGGCTTTCCTCCCCCCTCCAACCTCGTGCCTTGCATGTGGGAGCCTGGGTGAGCCCTTCGAGGAATGCAGGAGTCGAGTCTTCTCCTCGCTCCAGCAAAGCGCTGTCCTCTGGCTCTTCTGTGTGCTTGGCCAAGCCTGGTCCTGCCGGGGGTGGGTCCATAGCCTCTGTGCTGCTCTGGTCTTTGCCTCTGGAGCTGAGGAGTTGCCTCTGTCCCCATCTGAGGGGGGGGCGGGAAGCAGAAGGGGGCCTGGTGGAGGGGGTGGGAGGCGAAGACAGATTTCCATGTCTCACAAAGGGCACAAGCGATCAGATTCATGCAACTGCCCAAGAATAAAGAGGCTCTTACAGTGCTGGCTGCCCTGACCTCTCTCCTCTCTGCTCCAGAGGACAGCGTGTGACCACACAGGGATTTCTTAGCTGTGCTTCAGAGGGAGGCAGCGGGTTTTGTATCCCCAGCTCTGTCTGCAGCTTGCCTTGCAACATATTGGCCTATTTTTTGCTCGTTACCTATCTGTTTACTGGAAATCTTGGAACATGATGGTAATTTCTTCCTTTCTTCTCTTTAATTTCATGTAATTGTTTGGGTTTTGTTTTTTCTTCTTTTTCCAATCTGACACTGAAATGGGGCTGAGAGCAGCAGTGCTTCCAGAGCAGGGACAAAAGTAACCAGGAAACACAGGGCAAGAGAGGAGGGATCGACACCGAAACAATGAAATAGCCAAGCAAGGAAAGACTGAATACTCAATAGCACAAGCCTTTGCAGAAATGCCTGGCTAGTGCAGTATTTTATAATCAGCTTCTGTGCTGGGCTGGCCTGCAACTGTAGTGTGATGGGGGAGGAATGCTTTGAATTAGCTGGATGCCAGAATTAATTCTGTCAGAATTCAAATGTACATGTATGTGCGGATTTATAAATAAACACTTGGAGCCAGATTCTTGTTTGCCACGCAGGCTCCGGGGCACAATCCGGTCTGGCTTGGCTTGTTTTCTTTACAAAGCTATAAAATGCTATGGCTCTGGGTTAGGTTCTGGTGACTTTGTCAACTTTCTGTGTTTATCAGCAGCCCGTAGGCTGAGGAGATGCTGGTTTGGTTGAAGTAAGGGGGATGGCTGGGAGGAGTCAGTGCTGCTGAGCTTGCCCGTGGTGGTAGCCAGGTTTCTGCAATGAACTGATAGAGAAGATGGGGCAGATGCTGGGGGACCAGTGGGGAGGTGTGGAATGATGTCCTGCCCTTCTCTTTCCTCCATGGAAAAAGGATTGATAGAGGCAGCCACTCTCCCTGTATCCAGAGCTACAGCCAGCACACTTGGGAATGGGAGGAAGAGAAGCCTGGTCCCAAATACAGAGGGAGGGGTGGTTATTTAGAGGCACGAGACTCTGGATGCACGCAAGAGTTTTTACATATGTCCCCCAGATGAACTCAGGAAAGAGGTTCCCAGTCCTGAATCCTTTCTGATAAGGACAGCTTCGGCACGTTCTTGCCAGGGGATTGTGGTTGTCCCTCTTCTGTCTTCTGATTCACTTGTGATGGTAATATGAGCGAAGTTTCCCGCTCAGAGCAGTCTCCTGCCACTTCACAGTGGTGCCATCTACGTGACACACGCTCAAAGTCATCTGCTGGGATGATGTACCAGAACTGTAAAAAAAACCCCAACCTGAAACCAACATGAATCAATTTAATTTGTGTTCCTTCTCTTCCCCCTACCTGTCCTTCCTCAGTTCCTTGGTGTGTGGATGCTCTGGGGGAGCCGTCTCCAGAGCAGGCTGGGAAGAGCTGAGCTGCGGATGGCTCCAGATGAGGCAGTTGGCAGGGAGTGATGTTCCGGATGGCTGTGTCTCTGAAATATGAGTAAACGTTGTCAGACTCTATGATCTGGGGCTCGGGGAGGGCTGATCTGCCCTTTCCTCCTGCTACCCATCTCTCCCTGTGTGGGATCCCCAGTTTGCTCAGCATCACCCAGTTTCCTCTCCCTTACTGGGTGACCTGGAAGCTTCATCCTAGAGCTTTGGAGAAAGGGAAGGAAAATGCCTCCTATCCTAATGGAGGCAGTGTTTTCTCTGGCTGTACAACAGCTTAATCCAAACCCTCATTTGAGCCAGTTATTGTGTGGCTTTAAAACCCTGTCCCCTGGAAACGAGTCTTCCACCCCCTTCCCTCCCAGTCAATCCCGGTCGGTGGAGCCCAGCTTCGGGGTTTGGTGTTCGGCCACACGCAGACACAGATCGATCGCGCTGGGGGGCGGGTTGATATTTCTGTGGCAATGGTTTTTATGGCTGGTTGCGGTTGTTGTTGGAGTCAAGGGGGTTGGCGTGAGCTCTAACGGGCTTGTGCGTGTGGCAGGGGGGAGAGAGTAACGTGATCGCGTCCTTCTGCTCATTATCCTCTTGTTAGCAGTGGGGGCTGCATCCCTCTCCCCATCCAAATCCATACGGAGCTTCGGTGGGATCTGGTTTTCCCTGCAGGTGAACTCCTCTGTGCTCAGACAAAGGGCTGGGGGGTGCCGGTGCCTCCCTTTGTTCTCCTCCTGTCCTGGTGCACCCGCCTCCAACGGCAAAAAGCTCTTTGAAGCGCGCCTCTCAAATGGATGGAGCGGAATAAATGCGCTGCGAGGTCTCTGTCCCCCTCACAGACCCTTTGGGGATGGGAAAGGGGGGCACTCCCCCTTCCCTCGGGTATTGTACTAGTGATGGGGGTGGCCGGATCCAAGAGGGAATTACTGTGCTTTCCTGACACAGCTGCACCGTTGTGGCTGAGGCCCATGAGCCCTCTTTGGGTCAGAGGTGGTTTGGTTGTAGGAGATGGGGATGGGATGTATGGGATGGGAGCACATCTTAGTGTTGTTTTCTTGCCTCTGCCTGCTGGCATCCTGCATGATAGGGCATCCAGCAGGGGACTAGAAATAATGCCTTGTGTGTTGTGCAAAGACCACCCCTTGCCAAGTGCATCCTGAGAGTGTGAGGCCAGCAGGAAAAGCCATAATCTGTCCTCCTGCCAAGGATTTTGTAGCATTTTGCTTGTAACAGGGGCAAAAAAAAGTCAATTTAATCCCTGAAACAACCTAATATCTGGGTAGGGAAGTCAGGGTGCTACCCTAAACTAGAGATAAGTGGAAGTGGAGGGATCTGCTAGGGAGTCAGAAAGTCTGCGACAGTGTAGGGATGCAGTCCTGGAGACTCAAGCTTTCTTTGCTGGTGGTGATACCTTGCTGATCACAGACCTTGCTAGCTACCCCTCATCCAGGCACTTCCTCCCCTGGTCCTTCTCAAGGCTGGCTCCTGGCTACTGCTGTCATCTGTGAACAAACATGGTACTAATCTCCATTTATCAAAGTGGTTTTGCAGCAGTCTGATAATACCAAGGCGACAGGCAAAAGCTAAACCTTCTGCATGTTAAAACTGCCCTCTGGAACCTTCCTCAGGAAATGCTCCTCCTTCCAAAAAACTCAAGGCCCAGCTTTGCAGGAGAGAGAGGGACATCGGAGGTATCCAAAAAGACAACCTTCAAGCACACGCTGCACCCAGGAACTGTAGCCACAGACATTTGAGGAAAACCTTGTGCTTCTCAAAAGGTGGAGGCTCGGAATGTCTGTTAGCTTGGGTGGAGGAAAGCAGGGGAGTGGGAACCCACGTGGCAACAATCCCAGGCCCAGGCATGTCCCATCCATGGGTGATCATCCTGAATCCCAGTCCTGCTAGCTGCTTTGCATCTGTGGAACTCATTTTGTTCTGCCCAGTGGAGGGAGCAGGCGTTTAACGTTTTGAAGGTCAAGCAGAAATCAAGAGCTGGCCCCAAGGCACAGCTGTGCTAGCTTGCAGGTAAGGAGAAGCCATGATAACTGAGCTTGCAGACAGGTTTCTTTGTGGGTGCAAGCTCAGCAGGGGATGAGGAGCCACTGTTGTTGGTCCTTCTGCTTTAGAAAATGGCAGTGTGGTCACAGCTAGAAATGGCTTCTCTGGTCGTACCTTGCATGCTGGCGCTGCGTCCCCAATCCTTGTGCAGCTCTCAGCACATCCTGTAATGTCTGTGCCTCCACCGCATCCTCCTTAAAAGAGGATAATGAAACTGGAAGGGGGAAGCAGTGCATGCTGGAGGCACCTTGGTCTGCCAGGCTTGATAAAGCACTACTGATCTGCTGGAGACCTGGAGATTTTTGATGCAGCAGATGAAATGCCAGGTGGGAGGAGAAGACATCTGGAGGAAGCCGCCTCATTTGGGGATGGAAACTGAGCCTCAGATACGGCTCACACGAATTGGCAGGACCTGAGTTGAGCAGGGCAGCTCCCCTGGCTCCCAGGGAGGATGGAGCTGACTGGGGTCTGAGCTGTCGAGCTCTGATCACAGAGTCAAACCTGGAAGATAAATGATACTTCAGGGGCCTGAGATCAATAATGTCAAAGGCTGGCCTGTAATCGGGTGAGATTAAAAACCAATGACAGGCCTCCTCACAGGGGCAGAAGTCAGCACATTGAGGGAGAGAAGCAGGGTTTGCTCCTTTACAGTTATTCCCTGGCGGTGCCCGCATCCAAAACCCACCTTCCTGGGCTGCTCCCTGCGACATCAGCAATTCCCCCCTCAATCAATATCGACCAGATCCCTCAGGTCAGCTGCTCTTCACTGGTCCCTGTGCAGCTGGTCCAGAGCACTCCTGCCCTTGGGACAGTGCTGAGGTGAAGACAAAAGCAATGCAGCCCAGGGCTGGCCACCAGCCGCTTTCACTGCTGCGGGATATGCTGGGGCCACAGAAGGCAGAGGAGTGGAGGAGAGGCTGAAGCAGGAAGTCACATCGGTGCTGTGGGTACCATGATGTGCTGCATGTTGTAAAGATATTTGGCTTTGGGAAACACATTAAGAGCTTGGGAAATGAGGACTGCAGATGGCTCTTGGCTTTTTCCTAATATGTTGGGTTTACCTGTATTTTGTCCACTGATGGGTGCACGAGTGCTGGGCAGGAGGTAAGAGGGTGTGTAGTTGTACTTGTTCTGGGGGGCACTGGCGTTAGAACTTGGCGCAGAGGTAGCTTTTCCCTTGGGTGGGCACTGGGCAGGGAACTGTGGTTGTGTTCAGCTCAAGTGTGCTTCCCGTGGTTGGCAGCAGAAGATGGAATTGATTTATTTGGAGGAACAAATTAAGATAAACTTAAGTCCCTTTTTTCTGTGCATCCTTAAAGGAGTGCATGCTCCGCTGCAGCTCCACAGGGCAGCACTGGGGCTCCTGTGAAGGGCACTGGGAAATAGGATGTTGCCTCTCTTTCCTGAGCACAAGGGCAATTAAAGGAGAAGGGGCTGTGCCATCTCCTGCTGCTGCCCCTCTGCATACACAGGGAGCTGGAGATGTGGCTTGCCTTTGCTCCAGGCTGCTCTTCCCCTTCATCCCTGCTTCCCCACCCCTTCCCTGCAAGGAAGCCTGGCCTTTGTGTGAAGTGATGCCTCCTGACATCAGCCGGGCACTGCAATTTCCTCTGTAGTGGGGAGGGTGAGCAGGAAGGAGAGGGGTGCTGTGCTCCCCAAGGGGTGCCAAACAATCCTGGCCTTGCTGGAGCGTGGGGAGGCTGCATGTCTGGATGAGATGCCCTGGGGAGATGGTTGACCCCAGCCCCATCAGTGTGGTGGTTTGGCAGAGCTTTGCCTGCTGTGCTGCTCTGGCTGAAAGCACCACAAGAGTGGTTTGCTTCTTGCTGCCTGTGACTGATGGCTTTGGTGGCATCTTTATTGGCCACCTCTAGGGACACAGTGTTGGGCTGTATATTGCTAAAGCCTGAGCATTGCTGGCTGCGGGGTCTTGCTCCGGAGTCAGTGGCCTAGAACTGGAGAGGCTCACAGCAAGGCAGGAGCAGGGCTGACATCTCCTACACCTCAGCCCTGGGAGCATCTTGCTGTCCATGTAGACTCGTCATTTTGGCAAGGTCAGGGCGCAGCTCAGCCACGAGGGGTCCAGGCTCTTGGCTGCTCCTTGGAAAGGGGCTAATACAACACATGGGAATTGGCCAAGCGCCTGCCAACAAGAAGCCGTGGCTGGCGCCTTGCCAGGAGCTTGGGGCCTTGCATCTCTTTAATTTGAGATGTGTTTACAGGTGGATGGTATTTTGCATTTGGCTGGCTGAAAACTACAGGTCCCAGCATGCTCCCTCCTGTGTCACCTGGCTGCTGAGTTCCAGCAAGAGTGTGGTGCCGCGGGGGGCGATTGTAGTCTCAGTGCTCACTGCTGTGGGGTTGTGCTGCTGTGGAGAAGGGCCCTGGTTCAGCATTGCTGGGCAGAGACAGGCTGCAAGACACAGGGCTGGTCTCTGCCTCCTGCTTTCGTATCCTCCCACCACCCACTTGCTTGATGCAAGACCAGGTTGGCCTTTTCATGTCACCAGGCTGGGGGAGCTGATCTGGTCCTATTCTTACTCGTTTGCAATGTAAATATTTTGGTCCCGAGTACGTTGCTGGGAGCTGTGTGTCACATTGAGGATCATGATTCATTCATGCTGTTGCTGCTCAGAGCACAATGAGGCAGCCTTGGGACCGGTCCCAAAGATTTCCTGTGATCGCGGCTGGTGGGGAATTCGGGACGTCACGTTTGAGTAAGTTGGAGCCCTCTCTGCGCGATTCCTGCAAGCCACACGTACTGTGCAATGCCCGGCGTGGCAAGATTACGTGTTGAGGACTTGCCATCCCCAAAATGCGGTGGGTACAGGTGGCTTGCATTTCCAGAGAGGCAAAGAATGGGGAATGAAGCTGAGCTCTGGCTCTTGCCTTTCCCAGCTGCTGGCATGTGGGAAAGGTTGCAGGATATAAGGCTTTATACCTATTTCCAGCCAGCCTAACAAATAAAGGTACAAAGCAGTTCAAGTTCAAACCCTGCTGCACATCAAGTCTCAGAGGAAGCCCTGGCAGAGTTTCCCTGGTAGGGCCAGCACCACACAAGCATGTGTTTTAGAGGCACGTGGGGCAACCAAAGGCAGGATGCTGAGTGGATGAGCCAGAGCAGTGGAAGACGCCTCTCCATCCCTTGCTTCCACTGGTGATGCTCTGCTGCCAGAAGGGACCTTTGCTCTCCAATTTGGGTCACTGGTGCAGAAAGGGCTGCACCCTTCTCCCCGGAGCTGGCTCCTTCTGGTCCCCTGTGTGTCGCTTTGTCCTCCCCACACCACTGAGAACCAGGTGTGGGCTCTGCAGCACCCGGATTCATTTTGGTATCCTTCGTTAGACACTGTTTGTTCATGCTGCATTTTTCTTCTTGCTGGCTTGTTTGGACACGCACTGGTACATTCACAGCGCTCAGGCAGTAATGTGAGTCTCTTTCCCATTAGGAAAGGGGCCAGGATTTGGGGGGGCTGGGAGGGCAGCTTAAGTAGTAGTTTCTGAGATATTTCCTTCTGCTGCCACACCCTGCATGAAAGAGCAATATCCACGGCTTCAGCTGCTATCGCAAGGCTCTGAACGTCTCTCTTTTAATATAGATTGGTATCATTTTGCATTTTAAAGTAAAAACACGCTGCAAGCTGCAGACAGCTGTCGGTTGGCAGCTTTGTTTGAACATCTGGTATTGCTGGGCTGCTGTTCAGCGCAATCTAACTATGGGATTCATAAAGATTATAATCCGGGCTTTCAGATTCTCAACAGCCGCCTCGCAAAGAAAGATGGGGGAGAGAGAAAACCCAGTGGGGAGGTGGCTGCGAGGTCCTCAGCATTCAGCAGGTCGTGGTCATGGCTGGTCCCCTCTTGGGTGCAGAGGGGTGGATGACGCTGTGTGTCGCCCTGGCTGCCCACAGGTGCTGATGGGCTGCTTCCAGCCTGCAAAGCACCGGGCACTGGGGAGCTGTAGAAGTGCAAAGTTCTCTCTTTATTTTTTTCCTCCTACTCCTCCCTTTTCTTTATTTTTTTCCAGCTTGTGTGCTGAATCCGGTTGCGTCTCATACTCCCCTGGGTGGTGTCTGGTGCTGGCGAGCTGGAGCAGCAGATTCTGCTGAGGCTTTTGGTAGATGTTTGTAACAGTTGTCTGCAGCAGCAGGACTTGGTTTCTTTTCCTTTAAAGTAAGTGATGGAGGAGCCAAGGCTCAGAGTAAACATCTCAGCACGTCAAAACCTCGTTTCCAAGAGAAATGGAGTCCCCTTTTCCTTGAAGCAGCCGAAAGGTTGAGATAGCCACCTTTGTGAGCTCCATCCATCCCTCTGTGAGTCAGGCACTTTCCTTGGCACCTCTGAGAATTGAGCAGCCTCTAAGCCCCGAACGGGTTTTATAAATCTTGTTAGTTGATCTGCATTTTTGCAAAGCTCTTTGAATCCAGCCTATTGACGCATAAGTCACCTTGACTTTCCGCAAGGCTTTGACTCCCAGCTCACTTTCAGGCTCCATTTGTCAGTTGGAGGTGCACAAAAAAAATCCCCCCTTATCTTTATTAGAAAGAAAAAAAAAAGGCTGCCTGGAGAAGTGTAACTGCGCTCTAGTTGGTGCAGGCCAGTAATAGAGGTGCCTATAAACCTGTTCTGCCCTTGTTTGTGTTGATTTAACTTACCAGTACAAATTAAAATAGCCTTGAGCGGTTGGAAGTTTAACTAGATCAGTTGGAAGGGCGGGGGGAAACAAAATCATGGCCTTTAAATCAAAGCAGGGTTTTCTTTCTAGTGCAGTCTGAGTCTGGAGAGGGGCTTTGTGCTGCCTGCACAGCCAGACCTTTTGTCTTTGGGTCAGCAAATGAGATGGTGATGGGATATGTGGCTGTAGGTTGTTGCCTTTGCTCTTGGTGCATGTGGGTATTGCTGTGGCTGTTCCTTGGTGGTATGAAGTCCCCCCAAAACCTGCTTGTGCATCCACATCCTCAAGCCAGGCTCCCTCCAAAATCATGAGGGTAGGAAGCTGAAGGGGCTGTTGTTCTGGACTCTGATCTTCCCATGGCAGGGCTGAGCTATGGTGGATATGGAGTAGAGGTCCTTAGACAGGGGAGAGTCAGCTCAGGCTGCAGTGGGAGGAAGGGTGGAAGAGGCTGGCTGTGTTTCACCCCTGCAGGGAGAAGGCTCTGAGATCACACAGGCCAGCTGGATCTTGAATCCAAGATGTTTATTTGGAAGAGGGAGTGAGGGTTTCTCAATTTTGCAGGGGCTGTGGATGGGGGTAGGTTTGCTGCCAGGCGATGGGAGTGGGTCTTTGCAATGGCTGCTTTTGAAGGCAAAGCATCCTGCCAGCCACAGTTTGGGAACAACTGAGCTTGCAGCATGTTGGGAAGATCTGGGGATTCAACATAGCTAGATGAGGCTGGGATAGCAGCAAATTGAGGCAGGACTGGGGGTGGTGCCAAAGCGTGTTCATTTCTTTGTGGGGGTTATGGAAGGATCGACTCACAGATGATCTGTCAGAGCAACAGGGGTTGTGTGAGGAGCCGGAGTTTGTGATACAACTGGGTTGGCAATGAACAACCTCCCATTGCTGCTCAGACTGCCACCACTGGAGCTAGCGGAACACTTGGGAGAGCCAGTTCAGAGGCATGATCCAGCTGAAAAGAGTCTGGTCTTTTTACTGGCTTAGTTTCTCAGCTGGATCGGTGATCAGGAAGGCGCAGATGCATGAAAACAGACAGAAGAGGGAGGAAAGGAGGTTGGGGCCCTGCAAGCATCCATGTAAATTGACTGAAACCGTCAAGAAACCACAGTCTCCTTGCTTCCTTGCTTCAGAGTGCACTGAAGGTGGAAAGGGCAGGACTTCTTTTGTAACCTCTTAGGCCCCCAAAAATGTCAAATAGGGTGAATCCCAGTCGGTGGAGTTTCAGGGCCCGGATTTTATCTTCTGGCATGGCAGGAAAGAAGCACAAGGCAGTGTTGGTCATTGAGGCCAGATGTGCTCCAGGTGTTGGTGTCAGTCTGAGGTCCCAAGTGGCTGGAAATGGTTGCTCAAGACACTTGCATCTGGGTGTCTGAAACTTTGTGGGGTGTTGCAAACCCCTGTGCTTTCCCGGAGTGCCCTGGTGCTCTGGAGCCAGTTGCTCAAAGGGCATTTGGTGCTGGGTCGTGCTGGGCAGGGTGTGTTTGTACTGGGACCTGCAGCCAGAGCCTCGTGCCACAGTTGGCTCGGCAGCAGGGTGAAACCAAGCACTCATTTATAAGCAGCCCCAAAACAGGGTATTTCCTGCCTAAGACCGAAAGAGGTGGGGAAAAGAGCTCCTTTGTCACATCCATGATGGTGGAGAAGGTGCAAACCTTGTCCTTCATAAACATGGATCTGAGCCTTGTGACTCTCTGTGCTCCTGGGTGAACGCAGCCTGGAGAGCCCTCCCTCCCGCAAGCTGGCCAGAGAGTGCTGCTGGCCGTGTTTGCACCCGGGCCTGGGTGAGATCTCCTCTCCCACCCTTCCCAGCAGAGAGAAAAGAGATTCCTTGAGCTCCTTGGTGCCTTGAGGGCCTGGTCGTGCCTTGAGGGCCTGGTCATGCCTGCGGCCCCAGCTGCTCTCAGAGCTGGTCTCTGTCTTGTTCCTGCACCACCCAAAAGCGTCTGCTGTCCCTGTGCCCCTGAGACGCAGTGTGGGAGCGTGCTTTCCCTGTTCTGGTGTCTCCTGGCAGATCCAGAGCAGGAGGCAGTTGTGCCAGCCAAAGGCATGGGCATTACCAAGGCTCATGTTTGTCCTGTGGATCTTGCAGCATCAGTTGTGACTCCCCTGTCTGCACACTCAGCATGCAGACCAGCTCCTCCAACCCCGTATTCATCTTCCAGGTGTATTTCCAGCTCCTTTCTTCCTCTCCTCCCCATGAGTGAGTCTTGAGCCCCAGGTCTGGCAGATGTGGTTCACTCTGATTTCACCACCTCTTGCTGCACTTTGCATGGGGGCAGCTTGTCTGACACTGGCCCATGATCAGCACAGCCTCCAACATGCTGCAAAAGTGGCTTTGGTGTTTGGGGTCCCTCTGTTTTGGGGGCACATCACCCATCCTGGGCACCAGGCAAAAGGAAGACTCCTGCCTTCAGGACTTGCAGGGTTGCTGGCACAGAGGTTGCTTCTGTAGCCACTAGCCTCATCTCCTTGCTTCTGAATCTCCTTTTCCCCTTGAAGCAGATCTTCATCCCTACTCGGAGGATGTGGAAAGCAGCGGCAGCTGGGCCATGGCTCATAGTTGAGGTCTGAAAACATGAGTAGAGTCCCAGCATCATTCCCCCACTTGTGCAAGAGGCACAGCCACAAGTAATCCCCACAGCAATGGGGAGCAGGGCGGGATGCAGAGGGCTGGGGAGGCAAATTAACATCCTCAAGGTCCTTCTGAAGGTCACTTTCTGACAGAGAATAGGTCCGGGTTTCCTGGCCTCCAGAAATCCTGCTGCTGGCCCCACACAACACAATGCCTTGTATTTTCCTTTTACTAACGAGTTCTTCCTTTTTGCTGGATATAAACAAGGTGCAGAGCTGTCCTGGGCTGTGGGCACCAGCACAGCCCCACAATGGTCCAGGGTCTGGTAGTACAAGGCCATGCAGAGAAGCATGGTCTGCCATGACCACTGTCCTATGGTGCTGAAGGGAAAAGGGCCAACCTGACTACTGCCAAGCGCCCATCAGTTGTGGTTCAGGGGAAGCATCCATCTGCTGTAGGGATGTCCTGCGCCCTGACACCAGAATGTCAGAGGTGGGACATGGGGCTTTACCTCTGGGGTAGCGAGTGGAGATGGGACATGGGGCTTAGCCTGAAGGTTTTTCCTTCCTGCATGCTGGGAAAGGCTTGGAGACCAGGCAGCGTCTCACAGGGAGACAGGGACAGGCAGGAGGAGGCATCTCCATCCAGCCTTGTATGAGAACAGGGCGGAGAGCTGCTTTTGCTAGTGACACCCTGCACCCTGTTCCCCCAAGCCAGCACTGAGTATTTGGCCTCCAGCCCTTTCTATGAAGCACTCAGGGGGTCTCCTCAATGGTAGCAAGGGTGTCTCTGATGTTCATGTGATACATGGTTGTTGCTCCCATACCTTCCTAGCAGGGGCAGCTATTAATATCCTGGAGGCTGTTTCCCTCCCCTCTTTTTTCCCCTGCTGGGGATAAACCAGCCCAATCTGCGCAGGGAGCACCGTGAGAAAAGCCAAACCCTGGAGCAGCATGTGTGTGCTCCGTGCTGTCTGGCAGAGGCAAGGCCTCCTGCTCCAGCCAGGGACCTCCCCTACTGCCTGCTGCTTACTGTAAATGTGTGCAAGATGAAACCCCAACCAGAAGACATTTCCTTCCTGTCCCTGTAAGCGGATCAGCCTCCTATGAGTGCTGTGGGGGCTGTGGGGAGTTTGAGAGAGGTGATTCTGCCTGGGTCTGGTCAGCAGGATGCTGGGGGGGAGCAGAAGGGATGCTCCAGGGGGTTGGGCTGTGGGGACTGATTCTCCCAGGCTGTGGTGATGCAGGATCTCCTGGTTTGATGTTCTGGTTTTGGGAGGCTCTGGTGTGCCATGCCCCAGAGCCATGTGCTGTCAAGCTACTGGTGTGTTATCAGGTGGGGGACGCTTTCGGGAGGTGTGAGAATAGCTCATTGTGTGGGTTTTTATCAGAAAAAGGGCCCGGGAGCAGGAAGCCTGTGAGGTGCAGGGGGGCAGAAAGGTTGCGTTCCCCTCCTCGGTCCAGGGCTTTCGCTGCATTAACATTCAGTCGCTGTGACTTCAGGCCCGTCTCCAGCAACGTGCTGGGACACGGGTCTCAATGGGGGCCCTTGATCCCAGTCCCTGGGCTGAGCTGCAGGTGTCTGGAGCCATTCCCACAACAGGCATCTGCCCTTTGTGGTTTCCTCGCTCCCATTCCACCTTCCTCCTCCTCCTCCTCACCCTTCCTCCCCGTTGTGCTCTGAGCTGCTCCCTCTGTTCTGGCTTTCCGGTGCCTGCAGACAATGTCCTTATTCACTCAGTGACTGGGATTTGGCGATGAGGGGAAGGCCCGGGCAAGAAGAGAATGAAGGAGGGAGGCAGAGAGAGCGAGCATGCTTGCCCTAGGCCAGCTGTGGTTAAAGGCACTGTGTGGGGCAATCTGGCTCCCTGCTCCCCCCAGTTTCCTACAGAAACAAGGGCTGTGTGCTCCTGTCATTTGTCCGCCTGCCCTCTTTAGTACCCTCCAAACCTGTGGCTGGTTTCAGACCAGTTTGTTGGGAATTAGCATCTTGCAAGTGTCCCACAGATTGATGCATGGGACATGGTTACTTTTGCTGGGGGTATGTCCCTGTAGGATGCATAGCGCTTATTAGACAACGCAGAAGCTGCATAGGCTTCATTCACCCCATGAGCACAGAAAGGCTTTTCACTGCTCCAGCTCTCATTTAAAACCAGAGCTGCTCGGCAGGTCGAGGGGCACCTCTCTGGCTCTGGTGCAGCTGCCAGGCTCCTTCCTGAGACCAATGAGAGTCAGACAGGGTCTGGCCAGCACCCGAGCCCCTGGAGAAGGTGTGCCACAGGGTCTTCCTTGCCAGCTTTCCCCAGGGAGGCACACAAGGACCATTCTTGGAGCAGGCAAAACCTTGGGGCACATAATGGGATTTTGCCCCAGTGCCAGCCCCAGGGCCATGGGCTGCTGGGGGCTTCAAAGGGGGGATGAGAGGAATGCTTTGCTCCAGGTAGGGCAGGGTGTAATGTGCTCTTATCATGGGCTCAGCAGGGACCACAGGCTTAGCCCTGCCCTTTGGAAGAGGACGGTGGTGAGACTAGCCTAAAAAAAGCCATGGAGACATCTTGCCTGCAGATTTCTCCCTGCCTGGGAGGTCTTGGGAGGGTGTGAGCTCCTTCCCACACCAAAGTGCCCCCCTTTGCAGCAGGGGTTGTGGGGCTGGCTGAGCTGGACCGGTGTGTGTAGCACAGCCGACACTTGTGGTGCTGCAGAGAGGTGATGGCTGTGGGGTGTGGAGCCCAGGTGCCCTGTACTGTCTTGAGCTGTTAAACTTTCTGGCTGCAAGCATTCAATCTTGCAGAAGTTCTGCTCTGTTGGGGCAGCCCTGTCCCCCTGCAGATATCCCTCATCCCCTGCCTGGGGGATGGAACAAGACCTTGCAGTGCTCGCTTTACTTCCCATAGAAATGATCCTCCGAGTAACATTTCCCTGCCAGCATGTGACCTCAGCCCCCCAGGCCCTCCTGACTTGCCATGATTGCTTCCCAGGATTCATCCTGTTCACTGGCAGTGGGCTCCTCATCAGCAAGCAAAGAATAACCTCTGCTTGTTTCTCCTTCCACCTTCAGTGGTCCCGCTCCTGCGCAGGGTTGATGCCCATGGTGTGTTTGCAGAGAGCCTTACTTAGGGCTTAGCATTCCCCCTCCTCCTTATGTTTTTCCATGAGAAGGGAGAATAAATTGCAACTCCAGCAGAAGAAACTGACGTCCAGCAACTAGCCCCTCTCACTGGGGCTGGACCAGCCTCTTCCTCTGGCTGCAGATTAACTTACTGATGAATTAGATGAGTTCCCTCTCAGCCACTGTTGGAATATAGAGCGTTTTTAGCAGCCGCTTTGCAAACTGGCAGCGTGTCTCAGTAAAGGCGAGCTGGGATCACAGAAGTCGCTCAGAGCCCGGGAAGGGCGCCTGTATGGAGGGAGCTGCGTTTCTCTCAGCATCAAGGTCATGCATGAAATATGAGAAATTACCCTGAGAAATTCTGATCCTGGAGGAGGAGTTCATGGCTTCAGAAATACCAGATCTGGGAGGAGATGGAAGGGGAAGGGATATAGTTTCCTTTTCAAAATACCTAAGGAATTTTTCACGTGCTGCAGAGACAATGAGATTTCACCCCTCAGTGCCAGAAGGGGTAGTTCAGACCCATGTGTCTTGTTAGGGTTTTGGTTCCTGTGGGTCAAAAGCCCTTCCATCCCGCTGCAATCCTAGGCATGCATGGGTTTTAAATTGCCCTAAAATCAAGAGACTAGCTCAAATGTGAGATTGAAAGAAAACACTCTATGTCCTCGATTCTCTCTGATTTCTATGGCTTTAGGTTAGTTTTCAGTCACTTTTTCCAGCTGTGAGGGGCTTTTAAATTGCCTTACATGTATAGAAAGTTGCTTATAGATACATTTATGCACATTTTTGTGATTTCACATAATTGTATGATTCCAGGAGCTGAGCACCCTGAGGTTTGTTACAAAACACAAAGGTTGGCAGCTCTGCCACGGCAGCTGCAGGGCGGTGGGAAGGGGAGGATGATACGTGCATGTCTCAGGCTGTTTGGTCTGTCCTCGTACTGAACGGGCTGGCAGGGTGGCCTCTGCCTGCTTGGCATCTGCCACTGATTGGTAGCCCTGCTTTCCCCCATGAGACCATCCCGGCAGCATTGGGGCGAAGAGCAGGGGCTGCCTCAGGGTGGCTCCATGTCGGACGCCTGATGCCAGAGTGGGACAGGGGTTTGGCCTCTGTGCCCAGCGAGCCAGCATGCTTGGATCCTGTCCCACATTCTTGCCCAGCCCTGCCCCAGCTGGCATCTGGGGGATGCGGGCTGAGGGCCTGGCTGCTCCTCATGGCCCCACCACACTCAGCCATCCTCCTGGTGGACTGGTGTGGGGTGGGTCTGGCTGCTCATGGTGGAGACAGTGAGTCTCTGCCAGCAGGGAGGGAGGTGCAGGGAAGGGCTCAGTGCGAGGCTTGCGATGTGTTTTGACTCTTCAGCTTCGGGAGCAAAAAGCTCAGCCTGTGCTGCAAGACCTGCCCCGGCTCTGGGCTCCAACAGCCTCCTGCACACAGGGATGCAGGAAGGCATCTCCTTTGCTGGAGCATGCAGCTTTCCCATCGGTTGACTGTGATTTTGGTGGGGAAATTCCAGCCTGCGGATGCTGGAGCAGGATCCAGAGCCAGGTGCACTGTGCTCCGTGCCAGGGGGATGTTGCAAACCCTGTTTTCAACCAGTGGTGCTGGGAACAGGTTGTGTTGACATGCACCTGCCTGCACCGCTGCCGGAGCAGGTTGCTGCCCACTGTAGAATGGCTCTTTAATGATGAAAAAGGGAGATTTTTACTGTGCATCAAACCTTTCTCCATGTAGACACTCCCACCTATTCAGCTGGTCTTTAACATAGCAGCAGCAGTGCCCTTGGATGCTTGCAGGCCCTCGTCTTTCTGTACGCATGTGCCACCAAATGTCCCCTCGTGCCTGGGGGTCTGTTGCTGCCCCTCAGACCCTGCTTCAGCGAATGTGCTGCCTGTGTGTCCAGTGGGTGCACACACATGTGGAGGGTGACTGCGAGTGGGAAACTGGGGGTTTTTTAGTTCCTCATTATTATCAATGGTAGGAGCCCCATGGCAGTGAGGCTGGAGGTGCCTGAGACCTTAAGGAAAACAATAGGAAGGAGGCTTCACATTCCTGCTCCCAAATCGAGTCGGAGGTGACAGCCTTTCCCTGCAACGCAATTAATCCCGGCAGGGCC
The DNA here is from genome assembly GCA_009867235.2 of Psittacus erithacus. NCBI lineage: Eukaryota > Metazoa > Chordata > Aves > Psittaciformes > Psittacidae > Psittacus > Psittacus erithacus. Next base: position 23,977 of record WYDI02003862.1, read on the forward strand.
TCTGCCGCCCTCCCCCTCCCGCCTCGTCCAGGAATTAATTACTTGATTATAAATCCCCGAGCGACGGTTTATAATAGCAATAATCCCCTCGAAATTCATCCTTGCTGCCGGTTGCTTCCCATCTCACCCCGTCGTTGAGTCTCTAACGCCATGTCTCTGTGCCGGGCGAAGCCCTTCACACCACGCTGGTGCCATGGCTTTTCCCTGGGATAACCACAGAGGGAGAGAATCTGGAGTTGATTTTGAGGGATGTTTGGCTCCTGCTCACAGGGATGGAACTCTTCTTTCATGCGTAGTGGATGGGGAAGCATGCAGGAGCGAAGTGCTCATGCTGATAACTGGGGAGTAAGGTTTTGTCCCCGTTATTAGGCTGATGGCCCAGGCCCAGCCCCAAGGAATGGGGCCCAGGGGCTGGCAGCGTAGCGGGGGGAGGCCCTGTTCCTCCTCTCTCTGTCCCTCCTCTCTCTGTCCCTCCCGATTACACTGATGCTGGCTCTGGGGCTTGTCACGGAGGCAGGGAAGGCAGAAGGGATTTGGCACAGCATACAGGGGTGTGAGGGGGGTGGCCATGTCTTGCAGGAGTCTGCTGGCGATGGGTGATGGGCCTCAAAATGGTGCTGCCATAGTGGCAGATGAGCTCTCTGTGTCCCCCCCAAACCAAACCCCAGTGACCATGTTGCAAAATGTTACCCAAGGGGCTGCCCCCATCCAGGGGACCCAAATCAAGGTCCTCAGCTGATAAGGCAGCCCAGCACACACAGCCTCTCTATGCAGCCATTGATATGGCAAGATTTCTACCTCCACCAGGCGTGCTTGGGCTTTCAGCTCAGCAGTGGCCCCCCGCTGTGAGGAAGCACTGTCCCTCCTGAACCACTGGCAGAGCCAGTGCAGGCAGCGCTGTAGCTTCCTGGTGTGTGTGGCCACTGCTCTTGAACAACTGCTCCTCTCTCCCATCTCTGCAGAAGATGCTGATGAAGCAACAGGACCGCCTGGAGGAGCGGGAGCAAGACATCGAAGAGCAGCTCTACAAGCTGGAATCAGACAAGCGGCTGGTCGAGGTAACCTTTGCTTCACCCTACTGTGGCTAGCCCAAGGGACTGTCACCCCATGGGGCAACAGGGACCGGCTGCAGGGGCAGAGGGGCCAGGTGGCAGGGAGGAGGGTGGACATGCAAGGGGTGAGTGGCTGGACAGACCTGCTGTCATGGGAGTCATCCTTTTTGGGGGAAAAAATGTGCTTGGGGATGCACTGTGGTCTTGTGGGTCTTGGGGTGAGTTGAGAGGCAAGAAACAAAGCTGTCCTTACATATCAGATGTCCCACCAAACCCTCAGCTCAGCACAGGCTTCATGGCTTCATCCCAGGCAGAAGGGGAGGGTCTGGAAGTGGGAAATCCCTGAATAAATCACTGAAATACCCAGGAGGTGGAAGAGATGCAAGTGAGTGTTTTGCTGGGACATGGGTAAAACAAGATTAGCTTGTGGTCCTTAAAGCCCCTGGGCTTCCCAGAGCATGGGGGGAAGGGCTCTGTAGCATGCTGTCCCCAGCCTGGGGTGGAGGTGAGGATGGGAATGGGAATGAGGATGAAGATGGGGATGGATGGGACTTTTCAAGGTGGTGTGACAGGTTGTTGCTTGGCGTTAGCTCTCTGGAGGTGATCCCCACCTTGACCCCAGAGGTAGGTCTGAGGGAGTGTCTACAGTGTCCCTGTTGGGTCTTGGCACATGTGGCTGCTGATGGCAGGGCTAGGTCTGTATGGGTACTGCAGGGAAGCAGAGCTATGGTGCAGCTCTCAGGTCACACTCAGCCCTGCTGGGGAAAGGACCCCGGTGTCCTGGGACACCATGGTTGGAGGGCGCAGTGGGCCTGAACCTGCTCCTCTCCCCCAGGAGAAGGTGAGCCAGCTGAAGGATGAGGTGCGCCTGCAGTACGAGAAGATGCACCAGATCTTGGATGAGGACTTGCGGAAGACCATGGAGATCCTGGACAAGGCCCAGGCCAAGTTCTGCAATGAGAACGCGGCCCAGGTCCTCCATCTCAATGAGCGCATGCAGGAGGCCAAGAAGCTCCTCAGCTCTGTCCAGGTGATGTTCGACAAAACTGAGGACATCAACTTCATGAAGGTAAGACAAGCTGGGGATGGGATGGGGGCCATGGGGAGGACTGGTTGTGCAGGGAGCATCAGGGAGGTGTGGGACATGGAGAGGGGACTGGGGACACTGACAGGGCTAGCTGATACTTTCAGATGGCTCAGCAGTGGGAGAAGGCAAGGAGGAGCAAGGCAGGCTCAGCACCAGCCTTGAATGAGGAGGTGCCATAGCTGGAGGTGGAGCTGGGACAGCCTGTGCTGGGGAGAGGGGGCTTAGCACCCCTGGGCAGCCTGTTCCCTCCTGGGGGCCACAGAAGGTGATACCGAAAGGGAAGGTGGCTGCTACAGCAAGGACAGGCCTTACTGACGAGATCTTCTCCTTCCCTTCCTAGAACACCAAGTCTGTGAAAATCTTAATGGACAGGTAAGTGTGCTGGGAGAAGAGCCATGTTTGTGTTTGCAGGGTGGCAGCAGCACAATGTCCAGAGGAGAACCAAGGCCAGGGATGCTACAGGGCCTGGGAGAGGCATGTTTCATGCCTCACTTTCCCTCTTGCTCTGGGAGGATGAAAAAATCCCCTCTTGCAGCCACTGAATCAACTCTTCCCCTTGGACCAGGGGAAACACGGTGTTGCGCTTGTGGAAGAGCAAAGCGGGGACCTAGCATCCCATCCAGCATTCTGTCCAGAGTAGGAGCAGCTGGGTTGGGTCACAGGGCTCAGTCAGCTCTGCTGGGGCAGAGGCAGGACTAGTGGAGCCAATGTGAGCTGGGGTGGCCATGGTGGGGGACACAGGGGCTGTGGGAGGTGAGTCCTGGCATGGGACCTTCACAGCAAAGCTGCACAGGGAAAGTCCTTCTCATCAAGAGACAGCCAGCTCCCTGCTGCCCTCCACACTGCTGCCCTAGGGAAGGGGTTTGGCCCTGGGGGGGTGTGGGGAAGTATCCATCTGACCCTCCCCTGAGAGTACCTTGTCCCTCACATCTCTCCTCTCTGCCCATGGTCCCCAACAGGACCCAGAACTGTACAGGTGGCAGCCTGCCCCCACCCAAAATCGGCCACCTCAACTCCAAGCTCTTCCTGAACGAGATCGCCAAGAAGGAAAAGCAGCTCAGGAAGTTGCTGGAAGGTAGGTGAAGCCTGAGGAGTGCCAGGGGGAAGCATGGGACCCCTGTATACTACCTCCTATAGCCGTAGCTGTATGTCCTGCAGATCCCAATACAAGAGGGTGGGGAAAGCTGTGGGAATGCAAGGACCCGTGGGAAGCCCTCTGCAGCCAGCAGGGACATGGAGATGCCATGAAGCCAGCTCCTGGCTCTCCCCAGGATATTCCTCTAGGCCTGTGAAGCAGCTGTGTTTTGGGCTATGTTTTGAGCAGAGGGACTGGCCATCAGCAGGAAATGTTAGGGGAAAACTGGGGGTCGGTGCCTGGGCAGGGACAGCCAGGGGCCAGTGTGGTACCAGCGCCCCCAGCCCATGCCTGGGAGCAGACCACATCCTGCAGAGGTTGGGGGTACTCAGGAAGGGGATTTGGGTTTGTCACCCAGGCTGTCTCACCCTGATCCTGTTACAGACCGTGGTCACGAACTGTGCATGGCCTCAGCCTATGCAGTGATTGCAGAGCTGCACTTGAGGCTGCTCTGAGCCTGCTGGCCAGGTCCAGAATGGAACCTGCATGTTCATCTGTGTATGGCTGTTTGTGCAGCGTGCCACTGGTGAGACAGGATGGGGAACCCTCTGCTCATGTAGGGCTGGAGCATGGGTCCTGGAGCTTTGCTGCAGGTTGGGACCAGCACCCTGGAGCTGTGCTTGATTCAATCCCCCTCTCCCATTCTCCTCTGCAGGTCCTTTGAGCACCCCCGTCCCCTTCCTGCAGAGCATCCCCATGTACCCCTGCACTGTCAGCAACTCCGGTGCGGAGAAGCGCAAGCACTCCACCGCCTTTCCCGAGGGCAGCTTCCTCGAGCCATCGTCCGGGACTGTGGCGAGCCAGTATATGAGCCAGGGCGCTTCGGCTGGCGAGGGGCAGTCTGCACAAGCCATGGTGCCTTGTAGCTCCACGCAGCACATAGTTGGACTTCCCAGCGGCCCGCAGCCGGTGCACTCGGGCTCCGTGTTCAACCCATCTCACTACCCCAACACCACATCATCTCAGCAGTCCGTGCTCTCCCAGTACGGCGGGCGCAAAATCCTCGTCTGCTCCGTGGATAACTGTTACTGTTCCTCCGTGTCCAACCACAGCGGGCACCAGCCCTACCCGCGGTCGGGGCACTTCCCCTGGACGGTCTCATCGCAGGAGTATTCCCACCCGCTGCCGCCTGCCCCTGCCGTCCCCCAGTCGCTCCCGGGACTTGCCGTGAGGGAATGGATTGACGCATCCCAGCAGCACGGGCGGCAGGATTTCTATAGGGTGTACGGCCAGCCGTCGGCGAAACACTACGTCACCAGTTAACCATCACACGCGTCCCGCTCCGTGGCGTGCTTGGAGGGAGAAGTCTGGTTTGGTTTGGCTTTTCTTCCCCATCACCACCCCCTTTTAAATCAAGCCCAATGGTTTCCCCGCCTCCTGCCCCTCCAGGATTTTGGGGAGGGTCATTTCCTCATCCCCCTCTCTCTTTTTTTTTTTTAAATTCCTTTAAAATGAAATAATAATTTTTTTTTTTTTTTCTTCTAATTCCTCTTTTTTTTTTTTAATTTAATTTTGGCAAATCCTTCCCGCCCCTCGCTGGGAAAAGACGAGGGAGAAATTACTGAGAAGAAATTGATGGGGATTTCAGTCGGGCGTCTGGGCCTGTGCTCTTCCTTGCTCCTCTCTGCCTTTGGAAAGCTCCAGAAGGGACAATGGCACCTTCCCTCTTCCTGTTTCTCCGAGTTCATTTTTTTCTGGTTTGTTTCTGTTTTTCCTCTTTTTCCCACCCCAATCTTTCCCTTTTGAAAAAGAAAACCGCCCATCATGGATTCCGTATGAAACGCAGAGTTTGGGTTTGCTACCTTGGTTTTTTATTTCCAGAGGCTGATTTTTTTGAGTTCCGAGGCCGCCTCTCTCACACGTTGGCATTTTTCGGTTGTTTTCCTTCTGTCAGTTTGTAAATACACGGTGGCAGGAAATCTAATGCACAAAAAAACAAAAAAAAACCACAAAAAAAGGGAAAAGAAACTTTAAAACAAAAGAAATCACGAATAAATCAATAAACAAAGAACCTGTTCTAGTTTGCAGGAGGGGCCGCGTGGCCCAGCGCCCCCCCTCCTGCCTCTCGCTGATGCAACTTCCTGTAACAAGCACTTTGTATAAAAAGAAAGTGGACTTCCTGCTATAAGGCACAGGTATTTATTCTGTAACCGATTTTAGAACACACACACACACACAAAGTACTCAAATAAATGTGATCACTTAGTGCAAACGCCTCGCTCTGCTGCAGCTCTTCCCCCCGGGAACGCCAGCTCCGGCGGGAAGCTCCCATCTGCTTTCGGAAGGAACCGCTCCAACGATGATGCTGATGATGGGGATTTTCCACAGGGCTGTTCGGGAGGGAGCAGTGCGGGGATGGGGTGACAGCGGGTGCCCACCAGCGCCTGTCCTGCGTCCCAGCGCCATGGGGAGGATGCTGGAGCCGTGTCTCACTGCCGGCTCCCTCCCAGCCGGTGAGGATGTGAGTCAGGCATGGAGCTGGCTGGGCCGCATCCTGCCTGCAGTCTCCAGAACAATCCCCATTGTGGGATGGGGACAGGGTTGGGGATGGGCACAGCAGCTTTCCTGCCTTCTCCAGCATCCACTGTGCTGGCCATGCTACAGCCCCAGCACCCAGGTTCCATCCCCACTGCCCCTGGGCTCTCTGTGTGCTGGCAGCACCCCGGGCTGGTTCAGGGACCCTCTGTGCTCAGCCAAGGATGGGAAGGGGCAGGAGGAAACCTTCAGACAGAGCTTACAGTGGAGCCATGGGGCTGGCCTGGCTGTGCCTGTGCAGGGCCGAGCTCTTCATGTGGGGAAATTGGAGCTGATTTTGTAAAGCAGAGCAGTGTCTTAGAGATATTTGGTTTTTTCCATCGCGCTCTTCGGGCTTGGCTGCTTCTGTTTTTTCCTGGTTTTGTTCCGGTTTGGATTCTCCTGTTGCTTTGGTGGGAAATGGGAAGGGAAGAGGGTCTCAGAGAGCTGAAACCAGCGGAGCAGTGGGTTGAGGGAGGGGACCTTTGCGCTCTGCTCTGCCCATCCAAGCCCAAGGGAGGCAGCAGCAAATCCCTTGCCAAAGGGGCCCCTTTCCAGGCAGTGCCCCTGCCCCTGTGCCACCCTGTGCACAGGGTGCTGCGCTGTGCTGTTGGGCTCTTCCCGGCCCCATCCTGTGCAGACACTTCAGGAAACACCCAATCCATTGGGGTATTTGGGGGTTTGCTTCTTGGTCACAAGCAAAGCACTTCAGGGGGATGCTCACAGCCTCCCCCACAGGGACCGCACGATGCTTTCCCCCAGGTCCCTGTGCCCAGTTGCTGGGAGAAGGGGGAAGAGCCCCAGGAGTGACAGGGGCACAGACAGGGGTGAGATGAGTGACTTCCCTCTCTGTGGAGGGGGGTCCGGGAGCAGTCCCCAACTCACAGCCAGGGCCATCCCGCACCGCACATCCCCTGTGCTTGGTGCCTCCATGTTTGCCCTCCCAGCTGTCATCACCATCACCATCCTCTTCCTCCTCGGCACAGCTGCCTCCTCCTGCAGGACAGGACAGCTGCTGCATTAAGGCACCTGTCCCTATAGACCGGGGTGACGGGGATGGGGGTGGGACACAGGGTGACCCCCGAGGGCTTGGGACATGTCCTCACTGTGGGCTCCTATGCCTGTGCAAGAGGGAGCAGCCCCAAAACAGTGGGGACAGAGCCCTGGTGCCATGGCCCCCTGTGCCCTCCCCAGCCAGGAAGAGGACCCTCGGAACCCCAGGACCATGCCATCAAACCCCATGTGGTGGGGATGGAGGTGATGCTCCCCTTGGGGTCACCCCACTGAGTGGTGGCAGGAATGTGTGCCCTCAGCCCCATTGGGTTAACAGCGTCTCAGGCCACCGGGAGGGAAAGCACGGATGCTCCATGCTCTGATGCCCCATGCTCTGGTGCTCAGTGGGGTTTTATTGATGGATGGCTCTGTCCAGGGGGTGGGCAAAGCAGGGGGAGGTGAGGCACAGCCATAAACAGCTCGAGTTGTGAATGGAAAGAGACGGATTAGGAGCCAGGTGAAAACATGTCATGCGGCAGGAAGAAAAATGAGCAGCTGGGCCAGACCAAATTGGTGTCTGATGAAGGACGTGGGGCCTGGTGGAAAAAGGATCCCGGGGCTGCTCTGGGGAGGCTGATGGGGAACAGCTGGAGCTGGACACGCACATCTGGTGGAGCAGGGTGAGGGGAGAGGCAGAGGTAGCAGCAACCACCCCCTCTCCGGCCACCACCGGGCACGGGGCTGCGGCTCATCCCCGGATGGGTGCATCGCAGCAGCTGATGTTTTCATTTCCAGGCTGATCCGGGGAGCGGGAGGCAGTGCCCTGGCCCATCCCTCAGCAGGGGTTTACCTGGTGGGGTTCAGGCTCTGCGGTGCCGAGGGGTCCCCAGGTGGAGGAGCCGCTGCCTCTTCCCCCATTTGCATGCATGTAAATAAGCAATCAACATAATGAGGGCGAATGCAAACCAGGCTTTCAGTTTGCAACCAAGTCCTATTTTTAACCTTGGAAGAGGGTTTCAGCAGGAAGCTGCAGGCCCTGCTCCGGGGGCTGTCGGCACATCCAGCTGTGTGCCCCAAAGCACCGCTGACCGCATGGCCACCACTGGGTCAGCACCGGCTGCCCTCCGCTCCCCTTCCCCAAGGAAACAGACCTCACATCCCTATGGAAAGATGGACAACGCTCCATCACACATCAGCTCATGGGAACCTTTATGGGCAGCTCTCCCACCCGCCGAGCCCCCAGGTGCTGCTTCAAGCAGGGGTGTGCACGCAGGGAACCCCCCCGGCGCCCTGGGAGTGAAGCCCCATGCTTATACATGAGGGGTATATTTAGACGGCATCAATGTGAGTTTGCACATCAACCTTATAAATATGAAAGCCCATCTCGGCGAGATGTTTAAGATACCTCATCAGCCCCTGGAAAATATGCAGGAATATTAATTAGCCAGATTTGGGCATTATCTCATAATGAATAAATGAAGAGACTCGCTGCCTGGGATGAATCGCTGGTGGCTTGGTGGGGTTTGGGGTGGGGTTCGTAAGGAAAAGTGTATTTCTGAAGTCATTCCCTCCTTTTAGGCCACTGCCCATGGAGGGGCCCCGGGGACACAGCTGTGCAAGGGTGGGACACCTCAGGGTGCCCCTTACATGCAGGGGCCCTAATGGACCCTTAGGGCTGGTGTTTTGCTGCCCCGGGTTTGGCCTCTGCTGGCTGCACTGCCTCTGGGATGGAGGGATAGGGACAGGATTGGAGCCTTGCTGCAGCTGCAGCAGCTCCGGGCCCCGGATGGAGGGGGAAAGTGCAGCTTTAGTGCTTTAAAAACTTACTTTTGGCTTCTTCCCCTCCTGCCCTCCATCCTCCCCTCCTGCCTCCTGCTCTGCATCCTCCAGCTGGGCCAGGACGGGAACTTCCCAACTGCTGTATAAACCTGGATGAAGGACACGCTTCAAACCAAAACGCCAAACAAGAAATGTCTTTGTGCACCCGGATGGATGCTTCTCCTTGCCGGCATGCAGCAACTCCAGAGGCCTTCTCTGGGGCATCCCGCATGGCTGTAGGGGCTGCAGAACTCCCTGTCAGACCCAAAACCTTCCACTGAGCCACAAGCAGAGACTCAGGGTCCCTGCGAAAGGGCTTGGAAGATCTCCATCACTGCAGAGCATCACTGCACTCTGGGATGCAGCAGCCATTGGGGCTTTCCCATTCCTGCCAGGTCTGGAACCATCTCCTCCCCTGGCCTTGAAGCTGAGGCACCCCAGGGGTGGCGGAATCACCACCGGGGTGGTGGGACAGGGGGGCTCGGGGCTTAGCAGGGGACAGCCCAGCTTGAGGCGGCAGAGGATGGGGACCGCAGCGCAAGCCTCAAGGTCCCGGTTGTGCGTCCGCGCTGACGGGGCAGACAGCAGCACCGTGGGCACCGGGGAAGGGGCACCGGAGGAGGCAGGTCGGGACAGAGCAGCCGGCAGGTCCCTGGTCCCCCCTCCCCGGCGCGTGGCGGCTGCCGGGGGTGCGGGGCGCTGCCGGCTGCCGGAGCTGCCATTGTTTGCCTTCAATCAAGATGTTTCAGGCAGAATCAAAAGCACCAACTGGGGAAATCATCATCACAAAAAATCTTGCGCCTGCAAAATAGGTCAAGTAAGACTCCAAAGAGAGAGAGCGTCTGATCTGCATCGCGAGGAAGAATAGCAACAGCTGTGATCTCCAGTATATATGGATGGGCTGGGGGGGGATAAATATATATATCCATGCATATGTATAACCGCTTACAGCTGTTGGGCCGTATGTTCATTAGGGCCAACTGTTTTGGAGGCAGAGGGATCAGCGCTAATCGGGAAAGGGAGTTTATCATCACATTCAGAAGCAAAAGTGTCAGGAGCAACTGCAGCCCCCCCGCTCCGCAGCCCGCACCAGCTGTGCTGCGCTGAATGCACCCGATTCAGCGGGTCCCCCCCGGCCCCTGCGGGCTGCCAGAGCTGCGGATCCTGCCCCGGCTCCAAACGCAGCCGCAGTCCCCAGCTCCAAGCGTTGGCACATTGAGGTTGCTGTGCCTCAGTTTCCCCATTCCCCCCACCCAGCTCTCCATGCTTACGCTGTTGTTCCGGCTCCCTATGGCGTGGCCCCCTCGGTTGTCCCTGCCTGGCGCTGGCCTCACAGGTGCTGGCTATAAAAATGGACTCAAAATACATGTAAATCCTCCTGTCTGACACTGCGGAGGGCGATGGAGCCGGGGCAGGACAGCTGGATCAGCCGCCCCAATACTGCCTGGCCAGTGGGGACCCAGCTGTCACAGGCTGCAGTCCCCAGCCCATGGGTGATGCTCTCAGCATGGGGGGACCTTCCGTCCCCATCAGCATCCCTCTCGGCACCCCGAGCCCCTGCCAGCTCTCCTCTGCCGGCAGGGGAAGCATTAAAGCTCGCAGGCTTCGGCTCCCATCAGTAGCACAAATCAAGGTTGTGAAGCCAAGCAGCGAGGACAGCTTCTATTTAAAAACACCTCTCACCCAGATGATTGATTCGCAGGGCGTTCCTGCCAGCGCCTAACGCAGCTCAGCCCGGGGCCGGACCCACCTGACAGCTCCCCTTCCTCGCAGGGTTATTTGTTCAGGGCTGCATTTGGCTGCGCGGCCGCGCCGCCCGTAGGGAGCACGCCCCGCGTTGGAGCAGAGGGGGCTCCCTCCAACCCCTCCACTTCCAGCTGGGGGTTTGCTTATTTCTGTTGTACTTTTCGCACTAAAAGGACACAGATATTCATCTTGGTCAGCCGGCTAAATAGGAGCTGTGGAGAGGGCACCCCTCCCATGCCACGCTGCTCCCAGCAAGCCTTTGACAGCGTCCCCCAGCACAGGCTGCAGCTTTACAGGAGTTTCGCTTCCAGTCAGCGCTGGGAAGGGAAATAAGTGAACAGATTGCAATAGAAAACCCAACAAGCCCAAATTCAGCCAACTGAGCCTGGAGCTGCGATTCAGCCAGCAGCCAACAGCAGGGCTGCGGTGCGAGCCTGCGTCCGCGCTAACACTGTAAAGGTAGAAAGCTTCAGTGCAGCGCCTGGGTCATGCAGTTGTTGGGCAGTGCGGCCAGAGCACCGCAAGGCCACTGGTCCAGCAGCGCACGGCAGGGCTGGGTGATGCCCATTGTGGCTACAACGCTACGGCTGCAATCTCTGGCTCCGCAGCCATAGACAATTTGATTTCTCTGCTCTGATAAAGGCAAGAGCAAGGCTGTAAACGCAGGGAAACACTGGTCAAACAGGAACAAACCCCTCAGTGTTAATTTCTCCTCCAGGCTGTGGATTATTGGTAGCATTATTTTTCCCCTCCCCACAGCCAATCCACTCGGATCCTTGTCCTTTTGGGAGCACTAAATTCATTCATCCTGTGCATGCAAAGCGGGGCTTGTGCGGGGAAGCGCGCTGCGGTTCGCCCCAGCAGATACATGCAAGGTCACAACCAGCCTCGCCATAAATTACAGCGCGTCGCACCGTAAACAGCACCGGGAGAGGGGAAGCGCAGCGGCTGCAGGGGCAGGGGCCTCCGGGGCCAATACATAACATCGTGACAAGTCAAACAACTCTCAGGGTGTTCACTTGCCAGAGGAACATTTTTCGCATCCAATCCATTAGGCAAAACGGGATGAAAAAGTATTTCCTACTTTGCTGAAAAAATACCAGGGCTCGGGATAAAGCGTGCCTTAAAATAAGAGAGAAAAGAAATTAAGTGTGACCATCCATAATGTTTTTTTTCCAGCGGCTCTGACAGCATTCCAGGCATCCCGACCGTGCGGGGAGGGAGCTGATGCTTACGAGTTCTAATGGATTCTCGCTTCTTGGAACAGTAATGAGTCAAATTAGCTGGAAAGGAACAACCCCAGAATTCGCTTCCCTCCCTCAAAACCCCCTCCAAACCCTGAACCAAACCCAGATTGTTTGTTGCTTTTCTTTTTCCCCTTCCCTTTCCCTGCCAGGTCGGAGGGAATGCGTTCCCTGACACGCTGCTTTTTAACCTACGAAATGGTTTCTGACACGAGACGATCATCCCGAAGTTTGCCTTTCCCTCTGGCAGGCTTTTCCAAGAGTTCTGGTCAAGTGAAAATCCAAAGGGAAAAGGCTTCTTCCAACTGTTTGACCACTTCTAGTACTGGCAGCTGTCTCTGATGGGGAGATGGAGGGAAGTGGTGGAAGCACAGCTCCGCAGACTGAGCGGCGGCTCCTCAGCCGGCCATTGGGAAATGAGCGTGTGGAAGCCAAAGGATCACCCCAAACACGAGTCGTGTTTCTACTAAATTTTAATTTATTTCTTTTTTTCTTGTTTTTTTTTCTTTTATTTGACAAAGACATCTCCATTATACACTGAGTAACAACATGGCCAGGTATTGCAAACACTCCTTTTTGGTGAAATTCCAAAAGGGAACATAAAAGAAAGAGCTTGGGTGGACCCGGCCAGCTCAGGGAACACAACAGCCGCCGCCGTTTGCTTTTGCAGAGGAGCAAGCCCTGTTGGGCCCAGGAGAGCAGGAGCGGGCTGGTCTCCCAGTACACTTAATAGAAAAAGTCTGGTTATCAGTTATAATTTAGACAGAGAAAACGGTCATTAATGTGCAAGAAGCAGTACTGGTAGGGGCAAAAATGGGAGAAGGGTGCATGAGGCTTTGGCAGGCATTCTCCAAGGGCACGGAGAGAAGAGATCCTCCACCAGAGCTGCAGCCAGAGGAGGACAGCGCTCGTGGTCAGAGCAGGGGTTTGGACTCCCTGATGTGCCCTTGGAGAATTTCAGTTCTCCATCACCTGTCCCCCCCCGAGAACACAGAAGGGGCAGGAGACGCATCGTCCACCTACAGCAAAGGTAAAGCCACATTTAATGATGTGAAAGTGAACCAAGACAAACTCCCTGTGAGAGGGGGATGAACCCCTGCAACAAACTTCTCAAGGCCTGGCCTGGATCTGTCACCCTGAGCCTTAAATCAAGGCTGGGTGTCCTCCTGCCAGGGGTGCTCTAATTCAACCACGAGTCACCGTGCTGGCAGGGTGACGTTTAATGGGCTATGTTATGAGGGAGGGAGGTCAGGAGAGAGGAACAGAACGGTCCCTTCTGGCTTTAAACATCTATGAATTGATGCGACGCGTGGCAGAGCTCCTCCCATACCAATGAGACGGTTGGTTTGCTTCCCCTGAATCTCACTTAAAGGAGGGCAAAGCAGGCAGAGTTGGAAGGACAAAGCCTGGCGTATGCAGTTACCATAAGCCAAACGGGAGCTGAAGGGCTGGGAGAGGGCAGTGGGTTTCTCTGCATGGCAGTAAGCATTCTGGGCTGGCCCTAGCCAGTTTTGCAGGTGGTATTTAGCCAGGTGCTGCCAAGGGAGGAGAGCCCTGCAGAGGGTATAACAGATGTAAATACATTCAGATAAGGAGCAGCAAGAACACAACCTCAAATCCTTTCACATTTTCACCAGGTGGATACACAGAGATGTTTACAATACAAAATGGAGTTACAGCCATCACTGCAGGGTGATTTACTTGCATCATGGTCATTTTAATCCTCCACCTCCATCCTTCCAGCATAGCTCGCTCTAGCAAGGTCTTTCTCGCTTACTACTTGGTGCAGGTAAACCCAATTAATCTACTGGATTACAGGTGAAGCTCTGGCTGGTACAGATAAACACAACCAGTATGTGTAGCGACATGCAAACACAATGGGTGAGCCAGCAAACACTTCTGGATCCTGCGTTCAGTAAGGCAATTTTTCCTTCCAAATTCAAGTGACAGGAAAATGACTATGTATTTGTTTTACGCACATTTCCGAGTTTAACTTATGTGAGCATAAAAACCCCCAAATTACCCCCCTGGATGCTTTTTGGATCTAGAAAGCAAACTGTGGCACAGGTGAGGTGGCACAGGGTAGGTTTGCCACTGACAGAAAAGTAGGGAGCAGGGAAGCACCAACTCAACTCCTTTACAAGTGAGAAGGATCGAAGCCCAAGCTCCCAAGGGGACGTTGCTCTGTCCTGCCTGGGCCAGGGGATGGGTGCGCAAGCATTTCACTCTGTAGCTGACATGCAGTACAGGCAAACCCAAAGCTCAGGAGTAGCTCTCACAAAGCTCTGCCACTCAGACAGCACAAAGCATGCCTACAAGCAAGGGCTGCAATTCTTTACAGTGCTTGCATCAAGCGAATGTATTAAATGCAAGGAAAAGGCACTGCTGGGATGCATTCTCCTCCTTGGGCTGACCCAGGAACATGCAATGCTCAGATTCCTAGGCTTCCCAATAAGCCATTGCAGCTGGGGAGTCACTGAAGGAGCTATGTTTAAATGAGCATCTCTCCTCATCGTAACACTCCTTACTCAATCCATGCAGATCCGGAGCTGTGTCACTCTGTCATTAGCGATTGCTTAACAGCTCACTTGAGCCTGCTCTTCCCCCTCCTCCCCAGTCGTCTGGATTTTAAAGCAAGGCTGTGCTATTCCGGCATGCATGTCCTGCCTCAGTGCTGGAGACAGATGCACTCAGAGGGTGCTGACTCACGGACGCAGGCAGATTAAACTTGGATTGCTAAAGCAGTCGCTGTCCCAGCTGTCCCTCGGCCCCCAGCCACAGCAGACAGCTGAACTACACACAGATCAACCCCCAAACACTACTATACACCCTGATGTATGGAGGGACCAAGGCTCGGCCCCAGATGACTTTAATCTGTGGGGCTGTAACATGTAGGCAGCCAGAAGCTGCTTCACGTACAGTGCAGATGTTTCTGCCATGAGGTGGAGACGTCCAGAGGAAGGGAGGAGCAAAGAGCTGGGAGCTCCAGGGGTGTCTGCCGTCTGCCTGGGTCCATGAATCAATTCGCTGACGCGTGGTGAACCCACATGCTTTAGTACATGCAGCTTTCCCCACACTGCCCACCGGTCTCTGTCTCCAAGAGGTGGAAGGGGTAATGCAGTCCCTAGTCATACTCTGGCCTTTCACAGGCAGGCAGCAAACAAAGCTGGCAAGCAGGGCAGTGGGATTATTTTACCATCTGTGCATTAGAAACTGGCCCAGGAGTCACCAAGCTCGCTTCATGCGGGACATGGCTGCTTTGGCGTGCTAATGACTCCTGCTCACTGTCAGCTGGGGCTAGATTTGAATTGGGGATGAGGAGGTGGAAAACACATTCCCTTTTCCATTTCAGCAACCGCATCCTTTTAGAGCAAAGCCAGTTTGGAAAAGAATGAATCCTCGCTTTAAAGAGCACTTCCCATCTGCTGTTCATCAGCATCCTCACCCTCCACCAGGACAATCCTGGGGGGACCTCAGGCCCTGGGCAACCAGCCCACCACGGGGCAGCCCCCTTGAGTCCATCAAAGGGCTCAGCAAAGCCTGCTAAGGAAGGGGGGGTTAGGAGAATATATTTTGCACATTTCAAAAAGGAAACCTGGGACCTGGTATCTCATTCTATAAAGTAATCATGGACTTAATTGCATTTTGCTGCAGAGTTGCCTCAACATCAAGGGAAAATCAAGAGGGATTGTTCAACATCAAGACTAATCTCACACATGGAACTTATTGAACGTAGGAACCACGTTTTTGCTGGCTCAAGGTGAAATGCTAGGCTGAATTCTCCTTCAGCTGCGAGAAAAGCCCTAGGCACGCTCATCCTGCATTATTCCAACTGTAAAGAGCTTCAATTATACACATATAACCCTTCCCTCCCTTCTTCAGCGGTGTCGCAATGCAACAGTGCCTCGTTATGATCAAACTCCTCTTTTATGGCTATAGGAATGTGTGGAAGTCTTCTACCCTCATTACACAAATGACTCCTTAGCAGCTTTATTTTAAGAAACTACCCACAATTGGTAACACAACTGCATTTTAGCTATCACTGAGGGGAAGCTGTGACTGACACCTGAGCGTGTCCTCAGCAACCACAGACCTGCACGTATAGGGCAGGTCCTATGCATCTAAGCAACTACAGGAACTCACCACTCCCTCTGCACCATACTGAATCACAGTCTTGCTTCTGCTTACAAACTTGCTCACTAAATAGACATTTAATACTATTTATGCATAGGGAGGAAATACAGAATTCCTTTATTGGGGTAAAAAAACTACACTAAAGAGCAGGTCAAGTTCCAAATCCAGCAGTAGGTATTAACCAGTGTTGTTCCCTTTTTTCTCTCTTTCCTTTTTTAACAGCTGTAGCTGTGCACAGATGGAAAAACATTTGGTCAGAAAGCAGCAAATTAGTGTTTTCAGGCTAGAATTCTGCTCCCACCGCTCCTCCATTTCCATGCAGCTCTGAACGCTTTATTTCTTCTTAGCATTGACATTTTTGCACACCCAATTCATGCCGTCCTTCAGACAGAGAAAGGTAACATTAGTCAAAGGAAGGGAAAAGGGATCCCCCAATCCCACCTGGCCACCATTCTGCATGCACCGTGTTCTGCCTCCTCATCCACCTCCTGCCTACCGCCTGCACCCAGAACCACTGTGGGTTAAAAAAATAAGTGCTTCCTTGCTCAGCAGATGTTGTCACACAGAGCTTATTAAATCTTTCATCTGACCATAAAAAGCATCATCATCTCATCATGTCACAATATGTAGGTCCTTCGAGGAAGGATCACTTTGCAGTTGAGGTGCGTCAGTGGCAGATGAAGGCTCAGCTCCAGGTTCAGCTCCAGGTGATTTGTGTGACCTTGGGCAAGTCATCTTATCTTTGAGACTGTGGATTTTAGGGGGCTGCTTGCTATAAAGTCAGTTCCCTGCTAAGAATACTGCTCTAATTCTCTGCTCAGCTGCAAGCCTTGAAATCCAGATCCATGAAAGTCACTGCAATAACTGGATCCGGACCCTGCTCCCTGCTCCTCAGGGCTCTCACAGTAAATGGGCCCTCAGGGGCTCCACAGGGGTTCAGTGAGAAGTGAGGTGGTCATGTTTTAAGAGGCTGATATATTCTTCAGGCAGCTTTTCTGGCCACAGCAAGCAGGACAGTAGGTAGCACTTCTGCTGCGAATACCTGATTTGAGTTTACTGCTCAGATCCCAGAATGGGACATGCTACTGAAGGCCAACCAACCCTTTATCTGTTCCTGTCACTTATCTATTAGGAGACACACACAATGGAGAGCAAGATGCACAGTCTCCTCATATTTGTGCCCCATCAAACCCATTACCTCCACCATGCCTACGTGGTGTCTCTGCTGACAGAGTGGCACAGGGCAAAAGGTAGAGGTTTGGGGATGAGAGAGGAGCAGCACATCTTCGTGCTCTGAAATTGGGCAAACATTACCTTAGAGTCCAGGGTAGGGAATTTCACTGTATTATGTTCAGTGGTCATTTTTGGATCATTAAAATTATAATTAGACCTTAAAAAAAGATCAGAACCTTTGGGCCAGCATCATGGCTAGCCCTGTGACAGCAGTGTTGCTGGCTTCCTGCACCATTGTCCCCAGACTGCCAAAAAGCTACCAAGGACCTCAACCTCTCCTAGGACAAACAGCCAAAGGCACAGCACAGCAGGACCTTTGGGTGAGCAGAGACCCACTGCTGTGCCTCCATGCTGCCCCTCAGCCACCAAGGTGGTGGCCATCTCAGAAGGGAGCTAAAGAGTTAAGAGAGAAGAGAGGGAGTCCTCAGGGCTTAATCAGAAGCAGAGAGGTTCTCACTTGAAAATACCAATTCACCTTGATAGCTGTGCTATGTGACACTTCTTATCTGAAGGGGAGCAGCAACTTTTGAAATCAGCCCTTGTTGCTGTGTTAAATAAAGAATAAGTGGGCCCAGCTTCTGTGCTGGGGTGCACATGAGGCCCTACACTAATAACACTTCTAACTCTAACCTTGGGGAGGGTTGATGTCTCCAGTTTCATTTATTTATCTCCACAGCAGAGATCAGTGTAAAACAAATTGTCTGAAATCCTCAGAGCAAATGGGAAAAGATGAGAGGTGGATTCATTTTAAGGCCCAGTAGCTTTGTGTCTTCCCCTTTCAATAACACTGATAACCTAGGTGTAAAACATGTAATGCCTTAAGCAATCAATAGCATGGTTTAAAGCTTATCACTTTAGAGAGAGAGAGGGAGCGAGTGATTCCCAGCATGAGGAATGCCAGGGCTTAACAATGGGGCTAGGAAGAGGTGTCAAGCCTTTGGCTTGATTGTGTGCTTTAGAAATATGCATGATTGCCTGCAAAGAGTAAAAATAAATAAATAAATAACTAAAAATGCTCCCACAACGATTCCAGCTTCCCCTGCCTCAGAAGCAATAATCACATTTGCACACATCATGGCATACAAGGCAAGCAGAGCTCCTCATTCATTTTGAATGTAGGTTTATTTGCTGAACCAGAACAGCTGAGACAGCTTAAAGTAATAAATATCAGCTGACACCCTCTGCTATTCAGCACAGTAATCCCAGAAACAATACATCACTGCAAAACAACAAACACCCATCCTATCTTCTACCTAATCTGACCACAACCTGAATTCACAGTGATTAAAACTCTGCCTGCTGCCATTTGGGAGCTCGGGAAGGGGGAAAGACAGACTGTTTCAGCACCAGCGTGGCGAGGGTCATAAAGCAGAGTTTATGATGGGATTTACCACGGCTGGGAGCCTGTCTGCATCAAGCATTTAACGAGGGCAAAAGAATGACATAGCAAAATGCAAGAGGAAAGGTGAACTCCAAACAGGCTTGAAATATAAGTAGGTCACCAAACTTTTATATCAAGAAGAGATTTTAAAAACTCTCTTCTGGCATAAGTTATGTGACAGAAAAAATTACATTTAATTGTAAATATCTCCCTGTCTGACAGTGATAGCAGGACAATGAATATGCTCAGCTCTACGTGTGTTGTATCAGAGAGGTACATGTGAGACACCTTCCTCACCTACAGCAACATAACAGGTACATCCATAGCTTCTGATGCACCTTTGGGAGTGTGTGTTCTGCAGCATCCCTAAATACTCCGGAGAACAGCAAATGCAATGGAGAGCCCAAAGGAACTAAAAGGTATGTCTGCAGTTTTTCTACCTAAGGTTTGAAGCAGGATGGAGGGTTGGTAAAATACAGAAATTCAGGGAAGCTGACACAAACACAAAGAGCTGCTATGGGGAGGGCACACGGGAAGGAGGAAATGGTGCTTGAAAGAATGAAGCCCACAAGGAGTCAACTGTTGTCATCCATTGCCTCTACACACTCTGTCCCTACATCTGCATGCTTAAAAGATGGCTCTATGCAGAAAGTACAGTCCCTACAGTAACATTTAGATCTTGATAGATGTCCTTGTGCTGCTTTGTTGAGACACAGAGATGCTGGCAGGTACTCTGAGGATGGAGATGGATACAATATTAGTATTCCAGCCTCAAGTCAACCCTGGGAAGACTTAGCCAGGGAAAGATTTCAGATCTTTCAGCTCTGCCTCTCTTAGCTCCTTAACAAGCAGCTAGTAAACTTTACCAAAGTAAAAAGAGAGAACTCCAGGGAAGGGGATAATGCTCCTTGCAGAGAAATGCTGCTCAGCACAACCCCGCCTTGCTGCAGCCACATCTGCTCTTGTGCCAAGAGAGTTGTACTCTAATGCCCTTTGGGAAAGGACTGGTAAAGCCTTCCCCAGGAGAAATAAAAAGTCTTGCTTGAGATTAGTCCACTGCTTGCTTATTCCTGGCATTATCAGCTTTGCAGTTATGGGAGTGAAATAATCTGACTTCAAACACAGTGAACAAGTCATTTCCACCCCATAAAAAGCCTCCCAATTTCTGCTCCCCTGCAAGCCAGGGATCAGGCAAGGCCACAAACTTGTGACCCCTAACATGACCTTAAGGACAGCAGAGCTTAATCTTTTCATGTAATCCTCTGTCTGCCATAACAAATTGGGTCAGGCAAGTGCAAAATTCTCCATCTCTAGCATTTTTGGTATGCATTATTTTAACTGTCACTTTCTTCTCCCACTGCACAGCTAGCACTGTGCCTTCATTATCTGTCATTTCTTTGCACCTCCAGTTATCATATAGGCTGGCTTTCACAGGCTCCTGCAAGTACCTTATCCATTGTCTTTTTCCTGGGTGCAAGCTTTTCTTTTGTCTTCTGAGACCTTGTATCCCTGATGCAGCGCTGTGGACTCCCTCCTTACTCTGCTTAAAAAACACAAGACTTTGCCCTGTAATCTGGAAACATGGTTGTTTTTCCTCAACAAGTACTCACTCTGCCTGCCCTGGAGAGCTGCAGTCATTGAAATTGGTTTTAAATCACATTTACAAGTAGCTCCAGAACCTTGTGAAGATGTGGAAGATCCCCGCCCCATCTAGCCTGCCCTGGATAAGACATCTTTAAGACAAAACCTAGCTCAGAAGATACAGCATTGCGGGGAGGTCCTATTCTGAATCTTGCATTTACGAAAGCGCTGAATCGCAGCATGGGCGTAACTTTGGTCTTGGGCTTCAGTCTCAACTGGGTTGAAAGAGCCAGGAAGGAGAAGGCGGCGCAGCCCTTCCCACAGTCCTTTGGGCCAGACCAACTCTGGCATAAATTAGAGAAGTTTAGTGGCTACTCTCAGTTCTACTGGTTTTTAGTAGTCTCCAGGGGGCCATTATGCTTGGGACACTCCAGATGCAATACACTGCAGCATCGTTCTGGAGGACAATTTCTAGGAGCAGGCTGAGCTCCTGCTGCCTTAATCGGAGAGTCTTGCTTCATACAGGAAACAAGCTGCAGATCATGGACCAGTCCAAAGCCTTGAGTCATGTTTAATACACATCCTGGCCCCTAAACAACACTCCAGCAAGAGGGCAGACTGCAAAACAGAGGAGTCCTGCCTTGCTTTCACCCCCCTCTGGCCAGCCAGAGTGAAATGTGCATAGCTCTTGAACACCAAGGACTACAGTTAGAGACCTGGGTCACAAAACACAACCCCAAGAGCCTACGTGGCACCAGAGAGCTGTTGTGCAGCAAGGGTTTCCTTACGTTTCTCTGCTGTCATTGGTGATCGCTTTCTTCACTTGCTGTGCTCTATGCAAGAGTCTTGGTGTAAGCTGGTGCAGGACTGTGCTCCAGAGGCAAAAGCCCAAATGGCTGTGGCAAGGAGAAAAGGCTTTCCTGCTTTTCTAACTAGCGCTGAAGGATAAAATGAGACCCAAGCAGAGATTTTGCTTGAAAAAGTCTCTAAGCATGAGGAATGCCACTCTTCCCTCAATGGCGCCATGAAGTCTGACTAACAAGGCAAGAGCTGCCCACAGTTACAATCAGGAGGTAATGAAGTCTTCAGCTGTGTAAAAGGCTGCCAGCTGGAGTTGAGGACACTACACGGGTTCCAGTTAACCCAGTCACCTCTCTTCTGAGCCTGCCCACGATGTTGTTGGGCTCCTTTTCCAGAGCCCCCAATGGTTAATTTTAAAATAGAAGATGACAATATGGATTCCCTCCTTAATTAACAGTTTTATTAAATAACCCATTTCAAATAATAGTTAAATTCTCTAAATTTATATCATTCTATTAACCATAATCTAATCTCATTAACCTTGAAATTCCCAGTCTTAACTACCCAATTCTATACACCATGGTGCTAGCAGCTAAACTAATTAAATGACCTTCAAACTATTTCTCCTTCATGTATTGGCATTATTTATCTTTGCTTATTGCTCTCCCTTCAAGCTATCACAAAAATCTTCCCCTATGAACTCTTCCTGCATGAACTCAGTACTAGATATGCCACCACTCTTCCTTGCAAAATCTGTCAGTGATGTCTCCAATTTTCCTCTAGCTAATATATTTCATCAGCGGTGATGGTTAAGTGTGTTCGCTCCTTGGCTTTCATTCTGAGTACCTGATGCTTCCACATCTTCATTTATTTTGCTGTCACTCATTGTCATTTCTCAAAGAAGTCCTCAGAGCAATGACCTGAGATTTAACTGCACCTAGAGAGCTCCTGTTCTCAGCCACTGGTAGAGAGAGATATTATGTACTATGATCTTCAAAAACGTCTTTCTTAATCTCACTCTCTACACAATTTCATCTTTGATTCTCCTAAATTTTGAGCATGTTGAGCTCTTCTCAGGGTCCCAGGACTAAAGATGACATTTCTTCCTGTGCTGATCCAGGTTTAGTTTAAAAGCCATCTCCCAAACCATTTTGTTCAATGAATTACCAAGGCAAGGGAGAATTTGGCATTCTTGCTGTCTGATTTGACAGGGCTGGAGTTATGGCAGAAGAGAGATGTAGAGGCTATTCTTCCATAAGCTAAAAAGAGTTTGTGACTTCCCTAACCTTTTGGCAATAATCATTTAAGGAATAAGCTGCAGTAGTTATGGCAATGAGAGTTCTGACAACAAAGCAAAACGTTATCTGGCCTGCATCTAAATTAATTTGTCTAGATAAGCATGATGAACAAAATATATAGGCCTATAAATACTTGTATTTGGCTTGTCTTCTTTCTTCTGGAAGTGAATGCAGAAGCAGATTTCATTTCCCCAGTAGAGGGTATGGGGCTGCGTAGTTTACTCTACTGACTGTAAAGGGAAGCAGTTGTACTTCAAGGAAAAAGCACACTAAGAAGGTGCTATCAATGAAGAAGCGTGCAGCCCACTCCAGAGAGCCCACTGATCAGCTTGAGAAGGAAGTGTTTTTCAAAGCTCACAAACAGAAAGTGCCACTTCCTTAGTTCTTCCACATCCTACACGCATCCCTGAATTTCACCAGCCTCTTTACTGCCCCTTTGCAGCTGGAGAGCTCAGTTGGACTTCCATAAACTAGAGGAGGGGCTGGAGGAAGGAAGAAGGTGACCTGTGCCTGCCTGCAACCCTGTGAACTGCAGCCCCACTTTCCTGATCACATTTCTTTGGACTTGAATATATACTGCTATTGTGGAATGCCTTTCCCTCTACCACCCCCTCTTCAAAATAAACATGAGAGTCGAAGCCTTTTCACAAGATTGGCTGCAACACAGCTGAATTTGCATCTTAGCTAACTAAGTAAAGGCATTTTGAAGGACACCATCTACTATGTTTAAGTCTAAACATCTGGCAAGAATTTTAAATTAGAACTGCTGTACTGGGTCAGATCAATGGTCCATCCAGGCCAGTACCCCCTCTCTGGATGCCACAAGAAAGAACTTGTAGGAACAGGATCTCTCTTGCTCTGCTCTATCCTCCCAGGCCATGGTCCAAGCTGTTCCTCATTCAAAAGCTGCCTCCAGGTCTTAGTGGTCAGAGGTTGCCTGCAGATCTCTTCTGAAATTCACTTAGTGTTTTTCTGAACCAACTGACACCTCTGGTCTGCACAACATCCTGCACCAATGAAATCCACAATTCAACTACACAACCGGCAAAGAAGCACTTATTTTTGTTTCTTTTAAGCTGCTGATTATTCCATTAGGAACACCCTTCCTCTAGCAATGTGAAAAATAGCACATAGTCTATCTGACATTTTTATACCTTATTTTATAAATCCTAAAGATGTTCCCACTTCCTGTCCTCTCTCTTCAAAGCTGAAAGTTCTATTTATTATCCCTGGGTATAGATGCCACTCTGTGCTACTGATCACTCAACAGAGGATTCTCAAATCTCTCCTAATTCTGAGCAGATATAAGGACAGTATTTTTGCTGGTGAGAGTAGCTAAGTACTAGAAGAGCTTACCCAGAGAAGCTGTAGCATCTCCATGCCTGGAGATACTAATAACTTGATTGGACAAGGCTCAGCAACCTCTTCTAGATTCACAGTCCTCCATACTTCAAACATGAGATTGGTCTAAAGATCTGAAGACTCTTCAACCTAATTTTTTTGGTGGACACTGTGATTCTGCTACTACTAAAGTCTTTTTAGACAAGGCAGATGCAGAAATGAATGTCATGTTCAAGGAATGGGCTCACCATGCCTTTATCCTGCTACAAAGGAAATGTTTTCTGGGATGTTTCTTGTTTGCCTTCTGATAATTGTCTAGTATTTGATTTTCCTCTCCGGCCTTTGATAAGCACTAAGCTGCTATTCCCAATGATCTACTTCTGAGTAATGGCAGCTGATTTGAGTCCATCATTGTATGTGTATAGTTAAGATTGTTGTTCCTCATGTGCATTACTTTGCACTTGTCAACACTGAATTTCATCTGTCATCTTAACTGCCCACTCAGTATTGTGGGCTGCTTCTGCGACTCCTCATACTCAGCTTGAGATCTGACTATCCTGAACAGCTCTGTGGCATCTGCAAGTAAGGTTTTACTGAAACTGCAAGGAAGATAGATCCCTTCACCATTATGTTTCTTTAAATACCAGTGAAGGGAGTACTCCCAACTGCTTGGATTCTGAGCACTGCAAATATTTCATTAATTCAGGAAAGCCTAAGAGTGAAATAAACAAACCTAGGTCCCATTTACATTACAAAGAGCTACTATACTGCAGAACTGGCTACAGCACAGGAGCCCAAGACACAGCTATTACAGTTCAACACAGGAAGACATCTCAGCCCCCTCAGGGTGGGGTTTGCTGCCCCACATGCTGCTGCTATAAGTGGTCCTTGCCCTGTGTGCGACTCTTGTGTTTCTCTGGATCAGGAAAATGGAACATTTTCTCCCTGGCATCTGCACTGAGCAAAACGCCAAACGTTAGTAGCAAAGGTAATCAGGTTTCTAAAGCACACACTTGTAACAGTCAAAGGGGTTAACACCAGGAGATGATTTGTTTTGTGAAAATGATTAACCTGACAGCAGTCTTTTTAAAACAAATCAATGCCTTCATTTGACCCAGCCAGGGGGCCCTGAGTGAGGATGCAATTGCTCTCCCCCTTCCCGGGGATGTGGGCCCACAGCTCCCATTCCCTTTGCACAGGCGAGGAGACATGTGCCCTGTGTTCTGCACTGCAAGGGTTTAGCTGTGCTGACCCTCCTGTGTGAGGCAGGCGGTCCAGCCCCACCCTGTGTATCAACAGACAACCATCTCTTACAGATGACCTGTTGGCACAGCAAGCCTTCTCCAGAGCCTCACCTGTACTCCCTCTCCTGAAAGAGCTGAACAAGACTGGATCTGCCAGACTCTGTCCCGGATTGTATGTAGGTTCAGTCCCTCAGCAATCTCTGAAGCAGGGGCAGCCGTCAGCAAATCCTGCTTGTTAGCGAATATGAGCACTGGGACTCCACTAAGCTTTTCTTCATCCAAAAGCTCAGCCAGCTCCTGTATCATTTACAAGGGAGTGGGGTGGGGGGAAGATGGAGAGAGGGAAGGGAAGAAAACCTTCAACCACCAGTGGTTGTCTCTAATTAGAAATATATTTAGGGCAAATGCTAGAAGAGCATGTTCCAGTGAAAACTAGATCTTATTATAAGAGAGCAAAAATGTATACAATCATCTCTGCCCAAGGTTCAAAAGCTATTTCTTCCAATTACAGGTTACAAAAATCTTCATCTTAGTCTGAAATTAGCAGTTGCCTTAAAGGCTACAACTCTGTGCTTTACCAGTCCTGCTCCCAGGAGACCAAAACTGATGAAACAGCAAAACACATGTAAATTGGCAGTATGAGGAATCCGCCTTAAGTTATTGCCTGACTGGCATTTGTACCTGAGCAGCCATTGACAGCAGCCCTGATATTGCTAACAGTGAGTTTCAGGGGTTTGTTCCAAGTTTTATACACTGCAATTTGAGCAGGAGAGGACTTTTTTCATCCCCAGAAATGGAAACCTCCCTCCCACAAGAAAGTGTTTTTGAAGGCACTGGCTAGCTGAAAACAAGCTAGCTTTACTAGCTAGATTTTGGCTCCATATGCACAGCACACATTGGGTGGCATCTTGAGAAATGGGTTTATTCATTCAAAACTGGGTGACTCAAAGAGATTTTTTTAATAGCTCAAATCTGAATCTGCAGTGCATCAACAGCGGTCGAAATGCTTCATGTCGAGGGTTGTGCAATGGCTTCGTGTGAAACAAACACACAGTCTCAAGTCACTTCCCTATGTAAAGATATGGCAAACCCAGCAGAACTTGAACCTGTAAGGACTGCTGGCACTGCAGATAGATGAGTACATGAGATTTTTGTGGGCTCCTTAATTAGCTGGAAAGGTCTCATGCTTTCAGATACTGTCCTAACATCTTTCATCCACTGGCTAGAAAATTCTGGATTAAATGAGTGCAGTTGGGGAGATGCTGAACTGCAACAGAAATCTGACTCCATCACCCCAAAAGCAATGTTTGGTTTGAAACCAGAATGAGAAAATGGTGTTACAGAGTTGGCTGGGACGTTTTCAACAGAACAGGTCTTTCATGCGACACGGCTGATTTATTGAAACCAAAAGTGTTTGTGGAAATACAAGGGGTCCAGGCTGACTCCACCTGACACAGGCAAGTGCTCTAAGCTTCTGCTTCCTCTCCCTCTCTTTTGCCCATGAGTATTTAATTGCTGACATAAAATGAAATAGCTTCAGCAGGGGAAAGATTCCCCCACCCTAGAACAACCAACAGTTCTGCTGTTAGGGTCTGCCCATGATACTTGAGAGGCAAAAGATCAAGTGCCTCCTTCAAATCAGACAAAACAGAGAGCTTTAATCTAAATCTCCCATTTCTGGGGGATAAATCTGTTGCTAGCTATTTTGTGACAATGACGCTTCCTGAATTTTACAAAAGAAAGTTCAGAAGTCCTATTTTTGTTCTATCCTAAAACACAAAATGTTGCAAAAGATCAAAACTTTGCAAAATGGAAATCTTATTTTCTGGCCAGTCTTAGTTAGAAAGTTCTTAATTTTGGGGTATTTTTCAATTACATCCAAAAGACAATCAAGTCAATATTATTTCCATTTCAACTTTGTAAATAAGAAAATAGGATTCCTCAGGGTCTTGGTTTGGCAAGGTTTAAAGGACTTAGAGAAGTTTTTACTTTCAGTCTTAGGCTCCATTTGCTATTATTGTATAACTTCAATGAAAACCGTTCTATTTAAACGGAATTAGGCTACCTATTTTCCTTGTTTCACATCTACCAAAATAATCTGCATTGATGTTGAAAGGCAAGTCTCTTGAAATGCAAATTTCCCTCATAAACAACAAAACCATCTTCCTAACTTTTGTGAGCAAGGGGCACTCAGAAGCACTGAATTACTTCAAAGGAAGCTGGGCATAAGTAACTTACCTGACCTGTTTCTTCAAACCTCTTCCTATCTGCGCTGTCAATGACATAGATCTGAAAAAGAAAAGAGAGAAGTTACTCTTCCCAGAAGACACTCTTCTAGGATATCACGTGCTTAAGTGAGCTGAGCCTAATGATTATGCTTTTGGGCACAAAGATCCCCAGTATTATTTATAGCAAAATTTGACGAAACTTCAAGACATTCTGAAAAGAGAGGAACCACCTCTTTTAAAGCTTGGGGGGGGTGGACAGTCACATGGGTAGGATCAGAAGGCAGCTGGGGCAGTACTGAGGATGCTCTCACCATCTCCACAGCATTTATTATCTGAAGAGAACAGGTATCTGCCTGGTATCTTTCCAAATGATCAGCTTACAAACTGAAGCTGAGCACAGGAGGACAAAACCTCGGGAGCCAGACATGGTCTAGCAAACAGTGTACAACCACTGCACTTGTGTGACTATGCCGTGCTGTCCAATAAGCCACCAAGGCACACAATGGCACTCAGAGCAGGTGAATACATTTAGGACACTCAGCTCCTCTCCAACAGGTGATTCTACTGCAACATCCTGGAGCAGGTGGTTGGGGAGAAGGGGTGGATAGAGCCTGTGAGACTCCAGCTACCAGCTTGTCCACCAGGATGATGGTCTAGTGTGAGGCATCCCTGGTATTAAGGTCCTTTCCAACCCAAACCATTCTATGATGGAGAAAACAGGGAGCAGCTAGCTTATGAAGATAGACAATACAATCCTGCCACCCTCTCAGGGCTGGGCACCACATTTCATGGTCCATAAGGAGGTCCCAACTAGACACTTGTTCCCTGGTATGGAGAAGGGTGGATCCCCCAGTCCGCAGGCTCCCTGCCTTTGGAGGGGCTCTCCACCCTCTCCAATAGCATGGCATGTGCCCATTTCTTTCTGTAAATGCAAATGAGACCTCAGTGAAGGCAGCTTTAGGTCTACACAGGCTAAAAGGCTCCTCAAAGGTCCCCCTAAATACATACTTATTAAGTCCAGCCACTCTCCTTACCCCTAGCAATGCTACTGCTGTTCAGATCATACAAGTATCAAGCTACATCTAAAGAAACAGGGAACCCCAGTATAACACTTGGGCAAGAATAACCTGGTATCCCTTTTTCATTACGTGGTAGGGGAAGGTTTTTGAAGGCAACAAGTACTGGGACAGCAGACATGGACAGGAATGGTGACAAACACTGAGCATTTTGCTTCCAGTCCCTGCCATTCCCCATCAGCAATGATTGAAGCTGCTAGCATGTCATCTGCATGCTCTTTGGTGGCTTACAGGGAGCAAGTGTCAGCCTGGTTTTCAGGGAATAGATGAGCACAGCACCCTGCCATCAAGATAAATGGCATCCTCACAGGCAGTCTCAGCATAAAACTCCACGCTTCCAGGATAATTTTGACCAAATCGTAGAGGGAGGGAAGATCTCTAGCAGTAATATCTATTAAACTGTAGGCACTCCCTTAATGAGCACTGTTATATTTGTTTGAAATGGGACCAAACATGCAGCAGGAGAATCTATGCAAGGGCTGAGACAGTAACCCAGCACCTCACAGACCTCTCTGTTCATCCCTCAAGATTTTGTGGTCCCCCCCGGCCAGGCTGATGCACACTGACAGAGGCTGGGGTACATGTGGCAGGGCTGGACACAGCTGCATGGTGGGGATGCGTCAGCAGTGCACGTTGTTGGAGCCACGTGATGGGAAAGGCACACCATGACACACAGCCTCTCCCCACAATAGGATCCCAAGCACAGGCACCAATACTGTGTCAGCTATGCCTGTCCTCTCTGCCCTTCCTGAGCATCCACCCCATGCATCCTATTTGAGGGTATGAAACACCCAAAGAAAGGAAGAAGCTGCAGTGCAGCTGTGCTCTGGGGTGAAACTGGACCGTCGCCTGTCCTCCTTTGCGATATCTCAGGGAAGCTTAGCAACACATGAATGCAATAGTCAAGTGCTTTCTCAACTGAAAGTCGGCACCTCCTCTATTATGGTGCTTCTGTAACCGGCAAGGCAGAGGTCTGAGCCCAACCAGCCAGGCTTTCCTCTGCACTACTCCCATTCCTTGCTAGGGAGCTATTTTGCAAGACGAGAAGCAGAGACAACAGTGCTCCGGGCAAAAGCTACAAAAGCACAGAGAACGTAAAGTATGTGCAGAGTGTCTACTTCCAAACCAGAAAGCACTGTGCCAAATAGCTGCAGGTGCCTGTCTGAATATGCAATCAGTCAGATATCCACACCTTATTTGCCTGGGTTAAGCTTCCAAATATCACAGGTGTGTGATGCAAGACCAAGCTCTCATTCAAAGGCACCCGCATGGATTTGAATTTGCAATCACTTCCTGCTTTTTCATACTCCTTAGAGGGTCCTTTCTGCTTTGTGCAATATAGTTTAGGAGAAGACAGAAGCAGGGGGTCCTGGGAACTGTAGTGTGTCTCATCTCCACCTTCCTTCTGTGGCCAGGGCCACACAAGAGCCTGTTTCTGGCTGTGGTGATCAGTAGCACAGTTAGTTGCTTTGAACAGCCACCAAGTACAGCTTGTTGGAGAAATGGAGCTTGAGAAATTCCTGTAAATTGGGTGCCTCCTTAGAGCACCATGCCAAAACAAAACCTGGAGTAAGTGGGTTGGGCAGAAATTACAAGTGGTGGGACTGGATGAAGAAATAACACAAGGGATAAATTGGCTTAATTTACAGATGCACAACCTGCACCAGGTTTGTCTGAGGATAAAAGTATTGGCTAGAACAGGGGTAAGGGCTAGTAGAAGACACAGAGAGAGTCACCAGCACATACCAGATCCCAGTTTTGGTGTGCATGGACATAGCAAAGCACTGCATTAACATGCTGACAGCTCCCAGTCTGGGGCTGGGTGTCAGCACAGAATACAAGGAGGGGAGCTTAGGTCCATCTGCACACCAGTTATTCCCTCTGAGTTCACACTGCTGCTTGCCCCAAAGTGACTCTGCTTCTACCTACCCATTTTCTTACTCATATGAAAATAAGAGGTTTCTCTACATTGGTTTAACTGGGGTAGAAGGAGGACAAGGAAAACAATTGCTTTCATCTCCTTCAGTCTTCAAATTCACCTTTACTTCTGCACCTCCCATGTAGCACACACTGGGAAAGGTGGAAGCCCACAGGCCAGTGTAGCTCATTGTCTTTGCCAGCAGTCTTCCAGATACTGTTTTGTGGTTGCACTGTCCCTGCAGCCTCAGCACCTGCCATAGCAGGCAAAGAACCCTGGCTGCTGCTTTGCAGTGTTGACTTTGATCTGCACACCTACTGCCTCCACACCACACACAGCTACAGAGCTTGGACTCAATGGGCACACAATCACCTCACAGCCATGCCATGTCCTCTTCTCGATGGCCACAGAGGAGCATGAGAAGTGTGCCCTGCTAGTTTCTCAAACCCTGATCTTTCCATTACTCTTTGCAAAAGCAACCAATGGGGCTTGTGCTCTGGTGGCTGTCCTCAAACATCAGATTCCAAATTCAGGCTGAAAATGGGGAATCTGCAAAAGTGATTACTGAGGGTTTATTAGTCCCATTTAAATAACAGCTTCATTTGGACAAGGTTTCCTAAACCTGCAGGTGCAGCCAGGCCCTTCAGGATCCTGACATGAGCTTTGGAGTAGAGTCCTATTCCTAGCTGCACTTATCCTTCTGTGGAAGTGCATGGAAGCTCCCAATATATTAGTATGTATGTGACAGGAGGGAGGAAGGGCGTCTTTCTGAGAGAGCTTCCCGCTTTCCCATGGGAGCCCTGCAGTCTTTGCCTTTTCTCTGTTCCCACAGGCAACATTGCTTGGGGTGGGAAAAGGCCTGAAGCCCCCACCCTGCCCTCATCCTGGCACAAGGCTGCATGTTAGAGGTGATATTTGAAACTAGTCAGGGCAGCACTTGGAGGGTGCGAGGGTAACATGCTCTGGCATGGAAGCACAAAGGTCCTGCACTGTAAATACAATTGTAGTAATCTGTAGCTAATTCTGAGGTAATTACAGCTAAGTTGTCAAAAACATTAAAAGACAGTCTTATGATTAAAGGAGCAAAAGAAAAGACAAGGGGTCTCTCTGTCCCTCAGTCAGAAGCTTTCTCATATGACACCAGACACAGCACTTGATTCTGTTGAGCCTCAGTTTCCCCAACTAGAAAACAAAGGCACCATACTGACCTACCTCTACACATGAGGCTTAATTCACTAATGCCCATGAGAGGCCTTCAGAGTCTCCAGTAAAAGGACCTATAGATGGGTATACTACAAGTTATTAATGTTCTTTCATCTAAAGGAAACAGAGATGAGAGGAAAGGAACTGGCTATAACCAGCACCATCCTGTGAAAGTAAAAACATGCAACTGAATGATTTCTCCAAACGTCACTGTATTTTTCTTATTGCACCCAACCAATCTTGCCATTTTACTCAGAGTAACTCCTGTTACAATGGCAATGGTGTTGCTGAGGACTTGGACATTACATTACTTGTTCCTGAATTTCTGGCTGAGACCTTGGAAAGCCATTGCATGAACACAGCATTCAGTTGCAGCCAATACTCACAAGGACATCAGTGTTTTCAAAATAGTTCCTCCAGTATGGCCTGATCTTCCTCTGTCCGCCTATGTCCCATACGTTCAGCTTGAAGCCTTGAGACTGTACACTTTTGATGTTAAAGCCCTGGAAAGAGCAGAAACAAAGCCACATAGAGCATAAAGCTGAATGGCTGGAGCACATTCATAGGCAGACATTAACACCTTATATATCCCATGCCTGCGATGTGCAGTGAGATGGGCTGGGGAGCCATAAAGATGGATCGGCTGTGGGAGAGGCACTGGTGAAAGTGAACACAGGCGCCAAACCATCAGTTTGCCAGTGTTCTTTGGGTCAAGGGTTGATGCTGTCATGGCTATGGAGATATACGATGCACTTAGTGCCCTGGGAGGGCTCAGCAGGGTGGGTGCAGGAAGAGGTGGGAGTGTTGTAGATAAGGAGAAAACAAGGGTGCTGTGAGAAGCTGGACTAAGCTTGTGAAAGCTGAGTAGAGCATCCCAGCTAACATGAAGCCAGAGGTCTCTGCTCAATTTGACATGACACAGCTAATGCTGGGCTTAAAAGAGCAACAGCTGCACGTCTGAAGGGTCCATTTCATTAATTAGAACACCAACTGAAAGTGCATTCAAGTAGAAAAACAGGATGTGGTGTGGGCTGGCAACATACTGCCACACCACCCAGGGGACTGGGGCTTGGAATTGGGGTATCAGGGCTGGGAGCTTTGGGAGGCAGCTACAATGTGGGGGGAAGCATCTCCCATAGCTCTCTAGCAACCTCCTCTGGTCAACACAGGAGTGATGCTGCAGTGCTTCTTATTGGAGACATCCTTCTCCCCAACCCCGAGGCTCAAAGAAAGAGGCCCACAGCCATCAGAGAGGGAGTGCTGGAATACGCAGGACCCTCAGAGGTGGCTGGGTGAAAAATGTAAGGAGAGAGGGGCTTGTCCAGTGCTGCAGCATCACCTGTATATGTCCCCTGTTTGGCAAGGAAAAGAGGAACAAAGTCTCATCCATGCAACCCTAGTATGATCCAAAAGCCTTCTGCAGAACTGCACAGCATTCATCCACTTTTACACTATCTGACAGATCTGGCGTGATATGACACTCTGTGGCTCCTTCAGGGAGCCTCCTCTTATGCAGAAAACACACAAACTTAATGGTGCCCCAGGCTCCGGTTGCTCCCACTTTTACTGAAACACTCTGCTGAATCATTAGTGTTTTGTATAATAAGGCAGGTGGGACCACAAGAACTGCTTTGGGCGGGAAAAGGCCTTCCTCACCTGTGTTGGTGTGATGTGGCTGATGTCCTCAGATGCCAGCTGTTTCAGGAGCGTTGTCTTGCCTGCATTATCCAGTCCCAAGAGGAGGATTCTCACCTCCTGGTCTGGGGCACTTTTCAGTTTACGTAAGATTGACAATAAACCCTAAATCCACAAGAGAGACTGTAGCTGTTATTTGCCTCCAACAATTGCCATGCCATGCCCTCCTCCCTTGAAATGGGTTCTCTGTGGCAATGGATCCCAAGACACATTGAACCCCCTCCTGAAGTCCCTATTCCCATTTCCTTTTCTTCTCCTCCCCCTCACCTCATATTTTCCTTCATCTCGGAGTGTATCGACAAGGTCTCAGACAGCACAAATGTTGCTCAGTGGGGTGCACCACTGGCTGCATTGCTCTTATCACACAGCTGTTCAGCATTCCTTGTGCCAGGAAGACAGTGCCTACGCATATCATGTGTAGGATCTGCAAACCAAATAACTCGCGAGCTCTTCATTATCTTTTATCAGAGGGAAAACCCCATTAATTTAATCTCCCTCCTAGTTAACTGCAGGTTACTATGTACCTGACATCAGTTCTTTTCATAGTAACTCCCTGATCAGCTCAAACCCCGTTTATCTGTCTAAAACATGCCGGACCCATGGGGCACGTGCAGTTCTGGTTCTCAGGATGTAGCACTTAACTATCTCAGATCACCATACATGCTCGCTAAGAAAAGCACAGTGGATTTCAGTCATTAGCCAGGCTCAGCTCTCTGAGCTGACAGTATCACTCAGGATTAGGAAACAGAATATACAGGTCAGCTCATTTACAACCACACACATCCCAGCAGCACACCCAAGCTTTTGTCAGTGTCACCCCTCAGAGACCTGCACCTCTCTAAAATGGCTGGAAAAATACTCTGGATCCTGGCACGTAACCGAGAGCTGCAAATCACCCCACTTCCAGCTGCCTCTGGCTGCCCAGCCGCAAAGGAGAGGGGCAATTGCAGACAAGGGCATGGGAGCAGGCTGTGAATCCATGACTGCCCGCATGTCCCTGGACATGTTGCACTGCTCCTCAGAGCCTGAGCAGTGCACACCACAATGAGACCCAGCCTGGGGACACAGATGCTCTTGCAACTAATTTCCTTGAGCAAATCCAGGAGAGGAATACACCTACAGCACCCTCCAGAGCCCTCAGGACTCCTGCTTGGTCTCTCCCAGACAATTCCCATGTTGAAGCCCACTAAAACCCAGAGCCAGGAATAAAGTTCAAGCACCAGCACAAACCTAGGCCCATGGGGGCCCATCATCTCTCAAGCTTTTTGGTTCTCCTGTTTGCAAAATGGAGACAATGCTTCTTGTCAACCTGCAAGGGTGAATCCATTAAATGCCACAAAATGCTTTGTTGCTATGAGGAACTATACCCTCTAAATACTCCTGCTGGGAGCCAAGAGCTATTTGAGCCATGAAGGTTGCTTCTGATCCCCTCCAGATCACAGCAATCGGAAACTTATCCTCGAGATGAAGAGCTGCAGGACGTGGCACAGCTTTCACGGCTGCAGCATGGCTGAGGCAATGCCCTTCTCCCAGCTCCTGAAGAGCCCCATCTCAGCCCTTTGGGAACTGCTGCTTCCCACTACTGCTCATCACACCGCTCCGAGCTGGGGTGTATTTGGAAAGGACACGGCACTACCGGTCACGATGCCAAAGCTTTCAACAGCGCACTGAGATTCAAAAGCACGAGACTTGATCCACCCCTCTAAGCATTTTTGATTTAAGAGTAATTTATTGGTTTTCCATTTAATTACCAGACACAGCTCAAAATACATTCATGATGTGTAGTAAAAGGGGGAGAAGAGACAGAACTTAGTAAAAATGGGTCTGAAGGATATTTGTAGAAAGAATAGGACTGCCACTGTTGCTGTGCTTTTAAAAAGCAGTGTGGAAAGCTGAGGTTCAGAAATTCAGAGCTGATGTAAGGAACAGCAAAACTGCAGTCTCAGAACCCAGTAAGTAGGCTCAGGGGATCACCTATTGCATAAACAGGCTGGCAAAAACTTGGGAATCCAGACTCCACTCAAGAGCTGTTAATCAGGAATGGGCTCTGCTTGGCAGAGGGTACCATGCCTCACAGTACCATCCCCAAACTGCTTGTAGCCAAAGCACACAGGCCTGTAACATGGCATGCCGAGTCCTGAGGGCCAGATGCTCACAGTTGGCTCTCCCCATGGGCCATAGCTAATGGAATTGGAGGGCTGTGCTGAGCACAGCCAGAGGAAAACCCAGCAGCTCATCTCCCCTGCACAGCGTCCAGCTCATGTTCTACCCCGATGATGGTCTGTACTTCCACACGTCCGAGAGGCAAGGAACAGCAACAGAAATAAATACCTCTCATGCTTACTTGTTTACATACATGTCCTGAGTGCCCTTGACATCATTAAAACATGCAAGTTTTCACTGCATGACTAACAACACATTTTCTTTTCACCTGCAGTCACATTTATAGTTGTGTTTGTTGGCTTGCAAACCCACGGATTTCAGCTCAGAGGGGACGACCCCACTTTTCTCATGGGCCTGACCCAAAGCCAATGCACACCAGCCAAAGTACCACTGGCCACTTCAGAGAGCTCTGAATCATGCCCTATTATTTCAGTTTATTGCTCACAGTTAAAAAAGGAAGCTGTTGAAATGCTAATCCTATTCACAGCACCACTTGCTAAGTGCAGAGCGGTGTATCCCAGAGCCGATCAGGATTAAGAGCCTTTATGTTTCAGAATTCAACTCCAAAATACTGAGCGCAAAGAAATGTATTACAAAGTATTGCTTATCTTCCACGGAGTAATTCTCAGGGGTC
The DNA here is from genome assembly GCA_009867235.2 of Psittacus erithacus. NCBI lineage: Eukaryota > Metazoa > Chordata > Aves > Psittaciformes > Psittacidae > Psittacus > Psittacus erithacus. The sequence goes on from WYDI02003862.1 coordinate 59,496, forward strand.
TCAGGGAAGAGGAACAGTTGTAAATGTTAATAGAGCTTCTCCCATTGTAGATGGATGCTATTTCTGGGCCAGTATGACAAGCCTATGAGAAAACGATCAGCATCGTTCCATATTCTACTCAAGTGACACTGCTGCATGGCTGATCACAGGATTATCTGGGATAGCCAATAGAAGCAAGGATATATATAGAAATAAAAGTATTCTCTAAGGTATAAAGTAAGCTGATTTAAAAGGCTGGAAGACAAGCAAGCCAGCATAGAGAAGTGGACTTTATTTCAGTAGCTGCCAGCATAGGTTACATAGTCTGCATATACAATTTAAATCAAGAGCCAAATAATAGTATTGATTACCATGACTGTTACTATTTTGTAAATATTATTTAAAGCTTGCACCCAGCATTCTCCCTGTACTTGGTGAAGATTTAAGATGAAGGAAAGCCATGCACAGATGGGTTTCTAACATGTTTTTTAATTGCTCTTACGAGCACACTGGCTAGGAAGACAGAAAGCATTTCCTGACAGCTTAGTAGACTGGAAAAAATAACTCAGACGAGCTCCCCACTGCATGCCACCACTAAGTGGGACAAGCAGCCCTTATTGCACACACACTGATTGACGAGCACTTCTCTGCTCACAAACACAATGCTGAAACTAACTTGGGCTGACGACAGTCAGGTAGCAACCCTTTCTCACAATGGAAGATGTGAGGTAGAAAGCCAAGAAATAGGAAAATTTGGTATAGAGAGGATGCTCGGAAGCAACAGGAGAGGAGCAGGCTTTGAAGTGGGGCAGCAAACAAATGCCTCAGTACTGGGACTTAACCTGCAGTGAGGAGGGAGGATGCCCAGGACACCTGCATGGCAGCCAGGCCAGCAGAAATCACTCATTAAGGGCTTGTGTGAGGAGCAAGACAAGTCTCAAGCAGGACAGAGGAGATGTTGGCTGGCTGAGAGCTGCAGAGACGGCTCACAGGACTATAAGGGCAGTGTGTCATTTGCACAAAACCGAGCAGACTGCGGCATCTGTAACAGAGGAAGGAACTGCAGATGCTGTTTGGATAATGAACAGCACAGCGTGGCAGCGCAGGCAGCCTCTGGAGAGGGGCAGGCAGACAGAGCAACTCAAGGCTGGGCACAGTCAACCAGCAACCACTTCTTGGTCACCTCTGGGTTAAGCAAACTATGTTTTATATCAGATTGGCTTGTTTAAAAACATCTTTGTCCTTGGTGGAGGGTTTTCTTTACAAGCGCCATGAGGAGACAGACTGATGGGGTCAGCAATGAGGAGACTGCATTTTCCAGACAGTGAATGGGGACATACGAGAAGAATGTCCTGACAATTACTATGAAATCAGAGTGGGGCATTAAATTCAGAGATGCAACTAAATGGGCAAGAGCGCTCATAAACACATTGAGCATGAAAGCAAAGCTAACCATCTTATTAGCATCCTCCAAAAAACAGGGATGTGTGGTTTTATGAAAGTATATCATTGCTAGGTTTAAAATAACCCTTGAATTATCAAAGAACTTTCAGTTATAGCAGCATGCAGTAATCCTATTCTCTTTAAAAAAATAAAATACAGACATACATAAAAATACAGTGACATTTATAGTCCTGGCTAAGGGTTTTGTGGGTTTATTCAGCTTTAAATCCACACTGTATATGGGTCTTTTGAACTAGTTGATGCATGTAACTACATCCTGTACCACAGAAGCCGCTGAAAGGAAGATTCACTTTATAAGCCAAAGCAAAAATTGGTTTGGGACAAATAGAGCATTGAGATAATCTGTTTAAATATTGTATCAGATTGGCAATATAAAGTCGTAATGGAAAGAACAATTTCCCCTTGTACTCAGGGCTGGATACGCAGGGCATGGATAAAGCACAGCCCACAAGCTGCTGCAGAGCACAGTTGATTCCTATTAGGAAAGAGGAGTAAATGTATTCTGCGTAACTTTATTAGCCACAAAGCTCAGATAATTAATTTAAAATAAAACCAACCTCAGTCACCAGCAATTGCTTATCTACTAGACATGGACATTTAGCTAGAATCAAATCAACTCATCAGGAGGCAACACAGTCACAAAACTCAGCACCTCAGCCTGCTGCTGTGACCACATCTCCTGCATCTCTATACCCCTGCATGGACACCCTCTTCCTTGCTGCTGCAACCACAAGTCATTTGTCTTTACACTCAAGGCCCTTCCCAGTCAAGCGCATTTGCCGTGGAGGTGATGGTTCCTGCGTCCTCATGGTTTGTGATGCCAGCCCCAGCACTGCTGAGCTCTATCCTTAAACCTTTTGTGCCTTTCCTACAACTGTGGGAGAAACTTAACAAAATATCCATAAAACTACCCTGTGATTTTCCTGTTAATTCCTTCTCTGCCACACCTACAATCCTTAATAAAGTTTAAGCAATGAACATGCCAAGTTTGAACCTGTCTTGGACTCTCCTTACTCGTATCACTTGGTTATCTCTCACCTCAGACAAACCATATTTCCACTGCATGAGGAACAGCTTCATGCTCTGTCTGCACAGCACCTAGAGCAGCTTTGGACCACAGTTTCCTTCTAATTAAGCAATATGGTGGCAGTTCACCATTTTTAAAGAGCAAGTTAAAGACAGAAGGTGCACATGATGGTTTCAGAAAGTCACGAAGGAGAAACTGACATGGGGAAGGATGAGGGGCTCAGCTGAGCCAAATATCCTGCCTTCAGCAGTGAATATTTGAGGCTACATTTGTCATCCAGGGTGAAATCCTGCACACACAAAGCTGGAGGAGGGGAGTCCTTTTATGACAACTGCACTGATTAGCTGGTGTCCTGAAGAATGACATCTGATTACCTTTATCTTCGGCTGCAGAACTGCAAATGTCACTAATGGTCATAAAATCACCCAGTCTTTTTCAAAATACAACCGAAGGAAATTAATCTATTGAGCACAGTTTATTCAATACTTCTTACTCTGGCAAAACTCCCAAAAAATCATTTGCTTGCTGCATGTCTCCACCATATGGTGTCATTCAATGCAGACTTTCTCTCCTGCATTGAAATCCAAGATTTAATGGAGCCGAATCACCTACAGAGTTTTTCCAGCTCAAGCCTACTAACACAGTTTTCTGTCAAAGAGGTCGCACAGCACTTGCTGGTTTGGTATATTAACCACGGCCAGCATGAATCCTACTTTCATAATTAAAATCAAACTCCTCTGGTTTTAGCAAATTTGAAGGAAGCATTTTGCACAGAGAAGAACTGATGCCCAGCACTGGACAATGTCAGCAGCCTTTATTTGATTTCAGAACTTGACAGTCACTGAATCTGCTGTCCTCTCTGCAGGTAGTTTCTTACATCAATGTCTCAGCAACCGGAAAACTAAACCAGAAACATTACATGGGACTGCACTGGGAAACTAAAGCAGTGAGGCACTATTCAAACTCTCAAAAAACATCTTCTTTTTAATGAGGCCATTTTAAATAGAACCTTACCACCAAGTAACGAGAAACAAAAGAAAGAAATTATGGGTACTATGTACACCAACAGTAGGCAACAGATAGATGCTGGTTTTGCTAGAAACATGAGCTCAGGACCAGAAGAAAGATGCCAGACTACACATTTAGCTATGCTGGTATTTCTTCCTCCACCACATGTGCCTAATGTCAGCTAGACACTCCATGACTCAGTTTCCTCAGCTGTAAGATGGGGCCATGCTTTGACAACCCTGGTTTTGACATCATGATGGCAGCTTCAATCAACAGGCTTAGAAGAACACCGGCATCCTGTGGCCCCACCACTGATCAATAACATACCAGAGATTGCTATTACAGTGATGAGGAAGCCACAAGCTCTGCTCCACACAGCATTCCCAAGGCTTTGGAAAGCAGTGTATCCTTTCATGTAGCAGCCTCCCCTTGCCCTTGTTGTGCACCCACCACAGATGCCGCTTAACAGCGCCAAAGACTTCAGTGCTGTACATCCTTCATGCTACGCAGCTTTATGGCTCATCTTCCCCTCTGTGCTCTACCTATGACCTTCCACCACCTCTGCCCCACAGCCGTGAGAAATGCTGATCTGCTCTGCAGAAGGAGACACTTCCCCTCTGCACTTACTCACTTGGATGAACACTGAAATAATTTAAACCTCATCATTAACCCTCTTATCACTGGTGTTGGAGCAAGCAGTCGTTGAAGGGGGTTTAAGCACTTTCCAATGCAATCATGATACACCAGAAACACACTCACAGGCAGCTACCACAGCCCACATGACAAGTAGTAAATTGTCACATCAAGCTGCCTGGATCTTTTCTGACTGCTGACCCACACCCCCAGGCTGCCATAGCTGCTTTGGATACATTTGCTGCTCTCTCAGAGTTTCTAACACTAAGGATTATTCTGGTTACTGAAAATTGAGACTCTAGAGACAGTAGAGTACTGGCCAATGCTCTACACAGCCCAGCCAGGCCACCAGGCCCCCCAAAGTGCCACCTGCCTTGCTGGAGGGGCCATAATTCAAGTTTCTCCCACAAATTGGAAATAGACAAAGAGGCAGTAAAATGGTGTATCAAGTAACAGGAGCACTGGGAAACACCCAGTCCGCCCTCTCCACACAGAGCACTCGGATAACAGCAGCCAGACCCTGGACTCCACCAGCTTATCGGAACATCATAAGGCAGAAGAGCAGATTTGGCCAGCAGCAGCTGCAGGCCAAATGTGTCCCATAAAGCACTGCACTGCTGGAGGCAGTTGCCTTCATCTTTACAGCAGATGTCCATCCTGTGATGGCTTTGGTGTCTGGTGTGACATGCTCCATCATCAACTGACCTAAAATAGAGCAGATCCCACAGATCTTATCTCAATCTCTTTCTCTGTGGCCCAGCAGACGGGAATGCAGCCAGAATTAACCCAGGGAAGATGAGCTGCCTTTGCCGCTCTTGCTTATGCCTCCTCCTGTGCTGTCCACTTGCAAGAATCCAGCTTGTGTCCAGAGGGCTCCTGAACAAAACACAACTTAGCCCTTGGGAAAGCTCTTTCCCCATTGCTGTTTCTTTCTGCCTATGCTCTCTGCACACGATGCATGCTCAGCAGCAGTTCTCCCCGCCTATTGCAGCTCCCTCTTACCACCCCTCACCCAGCAGCCCCAACCCCTCCTTCCAGTCCTTGCTGGACTCTGCCAGCATCCCACTTGTCCCATCCCAACTACTCCAACGTCTAAATCCAGGTAGTTCCAACAACCCAGATCATCATCCAACCCTACCCCAACTTTGACTTAGACTGCAGTACACCATCACCATACCACCCATCTCCCAGCACTGGCCTCCACCCTAACCAAATCCTTCACTGCGCCCAAGACCTCAGCTGGTTCTGCAAGTCTGCATTGCTCTCTCTCAGTTTATTTCTTCCCTTGAACACTTCCTTCCTTCCTGGGTCCCCTCTTTCTCTCATCAGCATCAAAACTCCACTTCCAGACCTTCGCATAGTGTATTCCTATTTCTTCTTTTCAGCCCAGACTGTCCCTCATCTCCCCAACCTCTGGCAGAAACCCCCACACCACACCACATCCTGGCAAACTATCCTAAACAGCCAGCATTGACTTGGTTTTCCCAGCAACTCACCAGACTGCTCACCCCACCAAACGGGCAGGTTTCTTTCAGCCCCTGAGCACAGTGTCTCAGTCCTGTCCATCCCCGAACACCCAACCCCTTCATACAAGCTTTCTCTGTTATGATCAAACTCCCACTCTAAGGCTGTTTATCAACAACCAACCCAACAACCTTCCACCTCAGCAAGGTCTCTTACAGCATCCTCAACTCCTGCAGCCAGGATCCACCTTGACTGGATTGTCCAATGCCCTGTCACAGATGCTCCCAGACTCCCCACAGCCAATCCCTGACCATTCTCACTGGATTCCGTCATTGCTCCTTCTCTTGTAAGGCCAAGTGGGCCACAGCCACCCTGCTTCCCAGCCCTCCTTAGCATGCAGCCCTCCATCACGCCTTCCAGGCCTTGACTGCATCAGCTCAAGGCAAGCTGATCCCATCCCAACACAGACCCTCTCGTAGCATCCTCAAGCCTCCCAGCCCCTGCCAGGCCTCTTCTCCAGGTCCCACATAGCCTCAGGCTCCTGCCAGGGCCCCACGCCAGCCTGGGTCTCCCGTGGCTGAAGGCTCCAGCAGCATCCCTCTGGCTGTGTGCCCCCAGTCCCTCTGACCCAGGCCCCCCTTCCTGAAGGGATATCCCCGCTCTACCAGCTCCCGGTGGCCAATCCCCCCATGGTGACACTGCCGGTCCCAGCGATCCCCGGCCTGCCAGCCCCCCGGGTGGGTGTCCCCGGCTCCCGTTACCCCACGCTCCCCGGCGGCGGGCGCCCCCGGGCTCAGGACCCCTCCGGTGCGGGCCGCCGGGCCCAGGCCGCCCCGGTGCCCCGTCCCCGCCGCACTCACCATCCTCTGCGCGGCTCCGGGGTTACCATGGGCAACTGCGTCACACACACGCCGCCGCTACGCACGGCGTCAGCGTTTCCCGCCGTACGCAAGGAACGTGCCGACGGCAGGCGCGGCAGGGGGGGGGGCGGAGACCGGCGGCGCAGCCCGCCGCTAAAGCCCCGCCCCCCAACCAGCGCATGCGCGCAAGGGACCACCCTGCCGGAGGGGAGGTGGGGGCGCCCTCTCTGGGCTCTGTGATTGGCTGAGGTCTGACACGCGGCAGGGTCCGGCGGGCAGGTGGGTGCCACGTGGGCGGGAGACGGCGCGTGAGGGGTCTGCAGGTAGGGCCACGTGGGACGCGGGTGTGTAGTGCAGTGCAGTGCAGTGCAGTGGGATGCGTACTGCCGTGCAGTGCTATGTAATGTAGTGCAGTGCAATGTAATGTGATGCAGTGCAGTGTAGTGTAATGTAGCGTACTGCAATGCAGTGCCATGTAATGTCATGTAGTGCAATCTAATGTAGTATATTGCCACGCAGTGCCATGTAATATAATTTAGTGCAGTATAATGTAGTGTACTGCCATGCAGTGCCATGTAATGTAATGCGGTGCAGTGTAATGCAGTGTATTGCCATGCCATGAGCCAGAACAGGCACTGTAGTTTTGCAAGGGCACTGTGCAGCACTACAAACCATGTGTAGTGCAGTGTGATGCAGTGCAGTGGTATGTGGGAGAGCACAACAGTGTTGTGGAGGTGTGCTGTCTGTGTTGGAGAACACACAGTGTAATGCAGTGCCAGTGCCACAGGAGGGTGCAGTGTGGTGCCACAGAGGATGTTGGTGGGGTGATGCAGTTCGCTCACAGAAGGGTGCAGTGCCACAGTGGGTGCAGGCAGTGTTTGGGAGCTCAAGGAGGGGACCCCACACAGGCAGGCTGGCATGTGAAAGAGCAGCCTTATTGCAGCAGGGTGCAGGAGGTTCCTGGGCTCAAGGCTGCTGAAAGTCCAACTCTCCCGTTAAATATAAACCTGCCATAGCCGTTGCCCAGTTAACCACTCCTGTGGCTGTGGCAGGCCCACCACACTCAGTGGGAAGGCAGGATCCTTCCAAGCTGCCTTCTCCCCCTGCCCAGATCCGCGCCAAGATGGCCACCGTCCCCCATGGCTTCAACATCGATGCCCCACGCTGGGACCAAAGCACCTTCATGGGACGCCTGAAGCACTTCCTCAACATCACCGACCCACGGACCGTGCTGGTGCCGGAGCAGGAGCTGGACCGGGCCAAGGCTCTGGTGGAAGCCTGCAGGTGAGGAGCAGGGGTACAGTGGGGCAGGTACCATCCCCATGGCCATGCCTGACCACCCTGCAGGGCCACACAGGGATGGAAGCAGTCATTCTCCACTGCATGTACTGGGACATAATATCCATTAGAGGTGATTTTGGGGAGTTTCCCAGCCTTCTCTCAGGATTCTCAAGCTGAGGCAAGCTTCCCTCATGGAAGATGTTTCTCTGCCTTTCATGTTTGGTGCCTCAGGGTTTTGTGCCCCAGTGATGCAAGGTGCTGGTGTGTCTGTTCAGTTCCTCCCCTATGGTCTCTGGGCTTGCAGGACCGGGCAGGTACCACCAGGAAGCAGCCTGGAGCAGCTGCTGTATGCCAAGAAGCTGTACGACTCAGCCTTCCACCCTGACAGCGGCGAGAAGATGAACCTCTTTGGGAGGATGTCCTTCCAGGTGCCAGGGGGCATGGCCCTCACCGGCTGCATGCTCCAGTTCTACCGGTGAGCTCCTGGGGATGCCAGGCAGGGGACATCCATGACAGCCCACAGCCCTCGAGAGGTCCCTAGTAGTCCAGGTGTGGCCTCCTCTGGGGCCGGCTGCTGCTTGATCCATTCCCATGGCTGCTATGCTTGCCTGTGTTCTGTGGCCAAGACCTGCGTCCCTGTGCCCTGTCCCTGTTGCACAGCCTGTGGTGGAAGCATCACGGGTCCTCCCGGCTCCCAGCATGGCTGGGAATAGCCTCACTTCACCTTCTCTTCCTGGAGCCCCTGTAATGATTAACATGGCCAAGCCCTGCATGGCTGCTGCTCTCGCTCCATGGATCATAACAGCCATCAAAAATGAGAACGAAATGTGCCCCCAGGCCATGCTGCTCCAGCGGCCCCAGCCCATGCCAACAGCTCCCTGTGCTTCCCTTCTGAAATGGCTGCTGTGGGGGTGAGCAATCCTGTCCCCAGCACAGGGGCTGTGTGGGACGGCCACTGCCTTCCCCAGTGGATCCCCATCCCATCCCACCCCTGTCTGCTGGCCTGATTTGACAGTCGCTGGTGAGATCCAGCCTGGATGGGAGGTCTCCCAGTGCTGATCGGTCACCCTCTTCCCAGCCCACCTCCACCCTCCTGCATCCCAAAGCTTGCTCAGAGCCACATCTCCCTGTGTCTCCTCCTCAGTGTCCCTGAAACACCAGGAGGAGCCCAGGCATCATGGTCACCCCCAGAGCTGCCTCTGTCCCCATGTGCCCCCTCCATGCCGCTCCCTTTGACAAAGGCTTATCTGAGCTTAGCAGGATGGCTGCTGGCCCTGGCTGAGTGCCCCACAAGGCTGGGCCCCTCGTTTGCTCCCCAAAGCCCTGCGGCAGACAGGACTTCCGGGGTCATTTCCCAGCTCTGCCCATGGCTTGTGGCTTTGCTGCAGTGCCTCAGTTTCCCTTGGGAGACACCATGACAAGGGTATTGAAGGCATCTTGGCTGCCCTCCTGCCAGGTCAGGTGTCCCTGACAGCCCTCAGGTGCTCTCCCAGTCCCTTCCCTCTGCAGGACAGTGCCTGCTGTGGTTTTCTGGCAGTGGGTGAACCAGTCCTTCAACGCCTTCGTCAACTACACCAACCGCAATGCTGCCTGCCCCATCTCGCTGAAGTAAGTATGCCCCCACTCAGAGTGGCCACCTTCTGTGTTGGGACCCCCTTTATGCTCCATGAAGAACCCCTGTGCCCGGTCTTGGGCACTGAAGGAACAGGATTGAGTCAGAGTTGGTGTTTCTGTTCTCTCCCTTCTTCGGAAATCACTGTCCAGGCAAATTGGGGTGGCTTATGTCACAGCCACTGGTACAGCCCTGGCCACCGCCATGGGACTCAACCTCTTCACCAAGGTATGCCAGGATGGGTAAGGGAGCTGGCTGCATCCTGCCCTCCTGCACTGACACCCGCCTATCTCCCCCAGCGAGCACCCCCCCTGCTGGCCCGTTGGGTCCCCTTCGTGGCCGTGGCTGCTGCCAACTGTGTTAATATCCCCATGATGCGGCAACAGTAAGTGCCATGTGTGGCTGGGGCACTTGAGGGACCCAGCTCCTTCTGAAGACGAGAGGATGGAAGCCATGCTGGGGTCTTGCACGTTCATGGTGCCAGGTCTCTGGTGGAAGGTGCCTGGTGGGGTGTCTCAGCCTCTGTCTGGAGCAGGAGCGGGATTTTGGGCGGAGGATAACTGTCTTGGGGTCTGGGCTGGAATATGTCTCAGACCCAAAGGTCTTCTGCATGTGGTCGTGGGAAAGCCCCAGTCCATGCACTGGGACCTACTGGATGGAGCCCATGTGGAGATCTGTGTCTGCTGCTTGGTGTCCCCCACAGGTCACAGCACAGGGAGCTGGGTTGCTGTTGGGGGACTGTCCCCTGGCTGGGCTGTGGGTCCCAGGCAGGTGTCTGCCCTCTGAATGGCCAGACCCAGTTTGCAGCCGTGCCCTGAAGATGGCAGCATCGGCTGGGCTAGGGACTGTGGTGCCCTGGGCTGGTGGCGCTCCACACCCTGGGATCAGGGCTGGGGGCTATGGGGTTGCTGGGACCACCTTGATACCCCCTCACCCCATTGCTGTGTCCTCACACACATCAGCCCCTGTCCCCACTCACTGCTGCCTGTCGCCTCCAGGGAGATCATCAACGGAGTCACGGTGACAGACCAGGACAACAATGAGCTTGGCCACTCCAGGGTGAGTCGGGGGATGAGGGTCCAGGTTGGGGTATGGCATAGCAGGGGCTCACCTGCTGCTTTTGCTTGCAGAGGGCAGCAGTGAAGGGCATCGCACAGGTTGTGGTCTCCAGGATCACCATGGCAGCACCAGGCATGAGTGAGTGCAGAGCAGGGGAGTGGGGGGCTGGACTGGGGACTCCCCTGGGACCAACCACTTCACCATGCCCTGCTCTTAGCAAGATCCTTGCCATGCCAGAAGCCTGGCAGAAAGGATGGGAGCATGAGGAGCTTGCTGCCTGGGGGATGGATGGATGGACGGACAGATGGGGGCCCTGTGCCAGGTCCCTGCAATGAGCAAACACCCAGTGGCTCTCTGCACAACTAGCTGCTGCCATGGCACACAGGATGGTCCTGCTGGGGCAGCCCCTTGGGGCTGGCTTGCAGGGGTGCTCTGACCTTTTCTCTCTGCACCTAGTTATCTTACCCATCATCATGGAGCGACTGGAGAAATACCCCTTTATGCAGGTGAGCGTGTGTTTCTCCTGCCACGGTGTGCCAGTGGGTCCTGTGGTGCCACTGAGATGCTGGGGATGAAATGGGGGGTTGCAGACCCTGGCTTGCTTTGCCCCCTGTTCAAGTCACCAGTACACCAGAGGTCTCTTGGGAGAGGCTGTGAAAGGGTGGCAGGGTTGGTGGCACCCCAGAGGTATTGGGCATTCAGCCACATTGAGGGGAGAAGTCTCCCTACCCTGTAAGCAGGGCTCATGACAAAGCTGAGAACTCAATCCCAGCTCTTCTCTTGCAGCGAATTCGAGTTCTCCACGGGCCTCTGCAGGTGCTTTTCAGTGGGGCCTTGTAAGTATCTCACTACTCGAATGCCTGCGGGTGCCTGGAGCGCGGCTCCAAGGGATACTTGAGAAAAGACCTCTTTCCCAGCAAGGGATTGCAAAGCTGCTTGGTTTTCAGCCTGGGCTTTCCCCAGTTATTTGGAGTCAGCACCTCTTGGTGTGGCCAGGGGGCAAATGGCCTGCAGTCCCCAAAACTAACGCTCATTTCTTCTCTGTTCCACAGCCTCCTGTTCATGGTGCCAGCAGCCTGTGCCCTGTTCCCTCAGAGATGGTACCTGTCCCACTGCTTCCTCCTCCTGCATGGGACCTTGGGAACCTTCCTCATTCCCTAAGTCTTCTCTGCCCTTCCCAGGAGGAGCATGATGCCCCCCCTGCATGCACCTGAATGTATACACTGGAGTCCTGGGCAGCAGGAGAGCATGTGCCTCCTCTGCTTTGCAAGCTCTGTGCTGGGAGCAGTGGGACCCCCAAGGCCCACGGCAGCTCTGTCCCTCCAGCACTGGGCGTGGTGGGTGCCAGGAATGGGTGGTGGGTCTTGATGTGAGCCTGCAAGATCCCAAGGACTACAGGGGACCTTGCATATCAATGGAGAAGGAGGGTGACCTGCCTAATGGCCATGGAGAAGGATGACAGGTCTAAGTGTCTATCCCTTCTCCCCACAGCTCCCTTGCATTGTCCAACCTTGAGCTGGAGCTGCGTGACAGCATCATGACCAAGCACGGGGACAAAGTGCCATACGTCTACTTTAACAAGGGTCTGTGAATGGAGACTACCTCAGGAGCCATCGCACCCCTCCTGGTAGCCTCCTGCCACCACCAGCCCCACATTCCCTGGGCAGGGCTCAGAGGCACGGTCCAGCCAGATCTCCCCCCTGCTCCAGCCCAGCACCCTGGTGCCTCCTCCTCGCAGAGGGGCAAGATCTGGCTCTGTGCGCCCAGCTTGCAGCACTCTGACTTGTCCTGAGCCTCCCCTCATTGCTGCTAGCCGTGTGCTTGCCTCCCCATGTTCCTCTGGGTGATGGCTGCACTTCTAGTGCCTTCTGCTACCCCTGTGCAGGAAGCCTTGTGTCTGTGTGAGCCTCATGGCTCAGTCCTGTGAGGCATCAGGCTCTCCCTTGGGGCTCAGAGTACAGTCCTACCTCCGAAAGCAGGTGCCCTGCCATTGTACCAGGAACCAAACCACATTGCTGCCTTACACCACCACCACAGTGGCTTTTACCAAGACGGACCTCTCCCTTCTGCACAGGGAGCACCCCGAAGTCGAGGGACCAATGCTTGGACCATGCCTTCCGTGTTCTCAGGTTCAGGTTTTATTCACTTTGTGTTGCCACAATCCAGGAGAGAAACAGTTAATTGTTTTTTAAGCTCTAATTTTTGCAATCTACCCACTCCTCTGAGCACAAGAGCCAGCCATCTCCCTTGTCCCACATCTCACTGTCTCTACAGTAGGACCAAGGATCTGCAGCTTTGGGGGACAGTTGACTCTGGCCCTCCTTGGGCAGGAGGAAGCAGATATGAGAGTTACAAAGCCGGCAAGGCATTAACTCAGACTCTGAGTAGCAGCAGTAAAAATGACAGGAGAGTTGAAAAAATAAATTTTAAAAGCAGCTGTGGGCTCTGCTTCTGGCTGGTCTCTGAGTGTCTGGTTCCCTGCGCAGGGCTGGTACATGGGTCTCATACCTGCCTTGAAAGGGAAGGGTGCAGGCTCTGTGACTGACCAGCCGCCAGGATGAGGGCACAGGGGCCAGGAGAAGGAGGAAAAGCCATGAGGCTCTGCAAGGGCTGACATGAGCCCTGCCCTGAAACCCTTGGGCATCCTATGCAGCCTCGCCAGAGAGGTCCTTGGGGCTGCAGATAGTCCTGAGGCAAGTGACAAAGGGAGGTGATAGTGCTGTGCTGTGCTGATGGTGACTCATCCCATTGGGGGTATTGAGGGATGACACTGGCTGACCCTTCACCCATGGGTGCTGTTTGTCTCTTTGGCCAGGCAGTGTTTGCAGTGCTAACTTGGGTCTGCCACAAGGCCTCTCCCACACCAAAGAAGAGCAGCTTAAGCTTGCTGCAGCCTATGTTTTGGGAGAAGGAGACCCAGAGTTTAGTCCTAGTCCTGGGCTAAAGTCCCTGACCTCAACCAGCTGTATCCAGGCTCTCTTCTTGCTGGTGAGCATCCATTGGTGGATGAGCGTGTTTCTTAACAGCTGTCTGATGTGGCTGTTTGGAGAGCCCCATGGTCATCCCTTCAGCCAGGGATACCCGTCAGATTCTCAAGCAGAGACACACGGTCTCCAGCAAAAGGGCTTTATGGTATTAAGCACTCTACTCCTACAAAGAGAGCAGCCAAACCCAAAATGTACTTGAAAGGCCAAGCTGTATCTACAACAGGTTTGCCTCTGCCCAAGCTGCAACAGGCAGAGGATAATGTCTACAACCACGTGTAGTTACAGCTAGAATGTTGTATAAGAGCTCTGAAATAATTAATAGGTCAGCAAAAAGTAGGAAAACATGTTAAAACTGTATCTGTTCCCTGGGCATTATTAGATCTCTTGTTAATGCACAATTAAAATAATAGATAAGCACATGAAATGTAACAGATGTCACTCCTGTTGCAAGTGGGAAGAAGCCACAAGAAGACATCTCTGGACTGTAAGCCCAAAACTGCCTTGAGCACTTTCAGAAAGGCACCTGTAGCAGTCTGGGCTGTATTTGGGTCCAAGGTGCCTCTCACATGCTAGGGAGCACAGTGATGCTTTAAAACTGCTGCTCCCTGCGCATCACAGCCACGCTCTTCTTGTTGACCCTTCCTGCATTTGCAGCGAGTCCCGACAATGCCAGCAATGCCAGGGCAGCAGCCTGGGACCGGAATGGGAAAGTCTTAGCATTATTGCTGTCCCCAGCCATATCAGAGGGGCAATGGAGTAGAGGGATCCTCTGAAGAACTACTGCCATCCTGCACCAGCTCATCCCCTGCCCTGGGGAGCAGGGCATGGTGCAGCGCGTTGCTTTGGAGAGAGGAAGTGGGTTGTTCTTGGGCTTGGAGAATCTGCAAGCCATCCTCAAACCAGATCTCCCCCCAAAGCTTACAGCAGTGGATTCTCTCTTCAGATCAACATGGATTTATGCCAGCTGACAGCTTAGCTCAGCGGGGCTTGTAGGTTTCTAGGTTGTAGCTCCCATCTTCCCTGAGGATTCAAGTCATCTCAACAGCTCATGTTGCCCTGGTGTCAGGAGACAGTTGCTGCAGCCAGTGCCTTCCTGGACTCCCTAAAACCACAGCAACTCCCCAGCACACCTTGGTCTACTTAGGGAGCAGAGGGGCCACAGCCATGCTGCAGCCACCAAGTCCCTGTGCTTCCAAGAGTGGCTCTGCCAGCCTGCCTCTATCTTCCATTGCTGCAATACGAAGGAAGCCTCAGTGCCAGGAGTCAGAGCCGGACTCATCCCTGTTTGGGAAGAGCTGCAAGTGTTAATTGCTCTCCAGCGATGAGTCACACCTGATCTGGGCTGGTTCTGTGCTCCCATGAATTCATGCCTTCTGCCAGCTGTGCCTCTAATTGTGGGACTAGCTGGGAACGGGAATAAACCTTCTTTAATGACTGTTCATGGCTGAAATGTCATGTTTATAACCTCCCTTCAGATGCTAACCAGACTGAAGACACTGGGCTGCAGCAGAGCCTTGGGAGGCATGGAGGGCAGGGGGGCTCTGTAGAGTCAGCAGTCCCAGCAGGCAGGCTTGGCTGGCTCCAAGGCTGGTGAAGGCTGGTAAACTGGCTGCCTATGGAGAGGGGATCGGTAGGGTTCACGTGCAATGGGTTAACACCCAACGGCCCATGGCAGCGCAGGCAGGCAAGCTGAACCAGCGGGGTTAGGTGTGCCCCAAGCACTGCCCTGACTGGAGCATGCCAGGGTGGGAGATAAGCTGCTAAACCCATTACTTTGATTTTGGCTTTTCTCAATGTGTTATCTGAGCATCTGATAAACCTCAGCTGTCTGATCCCGTGTGGAGGCAGCCTGATGGGCAGGGAGCGGTGATGTAGAAAGCCTCTGCCACTGCCCCAGAAACACGGGCTATCTCCCCTGAGCTGTGAATTAACCCCAAATGTC
The DNA here is from genome assembly GCA_009867235.2 of Psittacus erithacus. Taxonomy (NCBI): domain Eukaryota; kingdom Metazoa; phylum Chordata; class Aves; order Psittaciformes; family Psittacidae; genus Psittacus; species Psittacus erithacus. Next base: position 74,812 of record WYDI02003862.1, read on the forward strand.
CATGTCCCCTCTTCTCCCAGGCGTGCAAGCCTGGGCAAGGGACTGCAGTGTGGGGACATCCTGCGACTTGGCCGTGGTGGGACACTTCTCCATGCCGCTGCTGTCTCTGCGCCAGGCTGACACCAACACACAGTTGCCTGACAGGCACCTCCAGTCCAGCCCCATGCTGCTGCTATCATTTTAGCACCCTCTCCATGTCAAACTCCCAGATCCAGGTGGGCTGCTTGGGTCTGGGGCTCTATGGGTGCACTGGAGAGGAGGCTGAGCGAGGATCGCGGTAGCCAGGTGTGGCCAGGTGAATGGAGGATGAGTGTCTGGCTGCCACTGGGCTGTCAGGGCACTGTAGCAGGATTGTGAACCCCCTTTTTGCAGTGCCCGGATCTGCCCAGCGACGTGCTTGCGCTGAGGGCGCAGGGCCGAGGGGCAGCTCCCCCCTCCGCGCCCAAGCAGTTCCGCCACTCACGATATGGCAGCGCGCCCCACCCCAGGCTCCCTTCCCGGTGCGCCACACTCAAGATGGCAGCTCCCGGTGCGCAGGCCCCGCCCCTCCCGGTTCTGCCCATAAGCTACAGCGCGCTCAACCAATAGCAAACCAAGCGGCGCACCGTCCACCCAATAGGCGGCCGGGTGGGGCGGGCCGGGGCACGGGGTGCCCCCTCGGCTCCCGTCCGGGGCCGCTGTCGGGCTGGGGAGGCGGGGTGCGGGGGGTGGGGGGGATGGCGAGGAGGGTCCGTGCCGCCATGGCTTTGCTGCTGTTCCAGGCTCTGCCCGAGGGGCTGCCTGCCAGCGTGGAGCCTGCCCAGGTAGGGACTGCCCTAGGGGGGCCGCCTGGGGGCGTCTGGGTTCGCGCCGTGCTGGGGGGTTATGTCCGTGAGGCTGGGGGATACAGGCTGTGAGGGGCCTGCACGCCTGAGGGGAAGCGCAGGGGTCTGTGCCTTCCGTGGTGAGGGGCATGGCCTTTGGGGTAGGGGGTCAGGCTGGGCTGGCAGAGGCAGGAGCGGGAGTGGGGTGCCTGGGCTCTTGGGGCTCGAGGAAGAGGCTTTTAGGGGCTCGCCTAAGGTTTGGGGAGCCCTTTAGGTGAAGGAAAGCTGGAGGAGATGCAAAGACCGGAGTTTGGGGGTGCTTGTGTGTTGAGGGGATGGGGAGGGTTTGCAGAGGATCTGGGTGCAGGTGGCAGTGCCTCTCGGAGGTGCTTTTTGTGGCAGAGTGGCTGCAGGGTGAGGAAAAAAGGTGCTTGACGGTGGTTGACTGGAGATGGTGGTGAAGATGGCCATAGTGAGGGCAGAGGCTTGAGTTGGCAGGTGCTTGGGGGCTGTGGATGAAGCAGTGTGTCTTCCTGGGGTGGTGACAGAAAAGAGGTGGCCTGTGAGGGGATGGGGCTGGAGGAGGTTTGGGATGAGCTGGAGAATGGCTCTGGGCAGCTAGCCAGAGGGTCAGCGGGGAAATGGGACTTGTGTGGTGTTGCACAGGCCAGATGAGCTGGTCTGCCCATGTCAGAAACTGTGGTGGGGAGGTTTGGCACAAGCCTCGGCACAGAGGGAAGGAAAAGGGAGCATGTGTCAGCTGGGATGAGGGGAGCAAGGCCTTATCTTTGTAGGCTCTGACCACCCGCTTACTACCTTCTTCATGCCTGGAAGGACTTTTAATAAAGTTGATTCTCTGTTCTCCATCTCTTTACTCTGTTTCCTGTCTATGCTGCAGTGTGTACCATTCAGATCACCAGTGATGTTCTTGGGTTCCTCAGTGTAGGTGCATGTAGACCTCTCCCACCTTGATATGTATGCTTAGTGTCACTCAGAGAGGACTGTACTAGGCCAAGCAACCTGTGCATGACCTGGATCTTATTATTTGTGGAGTCAGGATGTCTCTTTCACCCTATGTAGAACACAGACAAAACAGGATGATTTCTGGTTTGATATGGTGTATTACTTACAAGGTACAAATGGTAGGTTGCATTTGTTGAAGGTCTGAGCCAGTGAGATGCTGCTCTGTGACTGTAGGTCACAGAAGCTGTGGGCTGCATGGTGCTTAATGTCACAAGGGTGCAGATGGGGTGTGCCCTTTCTGGAAGACTTCCATTGAAATATTTCCCAATGCTTCTGCTGAAGTTTGCTGAGGAGTTTGCCTAACACTACAGATGTTATTTCCCTTTTGTATTACTGTCATCTTTTCAGGATGCTAAGATCTACTTTAAAAGCTGTGTAATCCCCTATTGGTAGTGCCATCCCAAATCTCTTTTGACTGCGCTGAGGCTAAGGTTAAGCATTGCTGCCCTAGGGAGCTAGGTGCAGGATTGTATTGAACCGTGTGTTTTCCACGCTGTCTCAACTGTCTTTACCAGATGGAAGTCTTGGTGCTTGCTCTGTTTCATCTGTGAGCTGAGGTACATAACTAAATGTATAGAAGCACATCTCAGGTCTGTTTTGCTCTCTGGTGGTTGCGGCATTCTAGCTGCAAGCAGCGGTCAGGTGATAGGATTATCTGGACAGAAGCTGTGAAAGTGTTGAACCCTATACATGCTCATAAAAATACCATACCTGCTTTGAAGACCGTGAAAGACTCTCCCTGCCTTGTACACCTTCTACATTAGTGAAGGAGCTGGTAGAATAAAGGAATAGGAAGTAGAAAGGAGGAAAGGAAAGAAGAGGGTGTGGAAGCAATCATACAGCTAGGTTGCCTGTGGAATAGTTGCATACGTGACTTGTGGGTATCCTCTCCAGTCAGTGCACCAGAAATAATCCTAAAATAACACGTCTTGTGTGTGGTACAATACATGAGAGTGGGGGAGAAGAGCTTTGGCAACCTACGTTTTCTTTAAAGCACTTGGATACAGATGCATCTTTTACTCATTTTCTTTTCATAGTTTGTCTATATAAAACTCTTGCCGTTTATTTTAGATCTTAAATGTAGACTCTGTCTGTCAAAAGTCTGGTATTATCTTGCTGCATACTAGAGATTGACAGCTACCCACTTGAAAATGGCAGTGGTAATGTAGGATCTGGAAAATGAGCATGTAACAAAACTTTATCTGCCTTGGTGTTGCCTTGGAGTGTGATTTCCTCAGAGCTGATGGGCTTGTAGAGAGGAGCTGCAGTGGGGTAGTGCTGGACTTGGAAGATCTCACCAAAGCTTTCTGTGTTTCTAGCTGAAACCCTGACAGCATTTGCCTCTTGTCCTCTCCAGATGGTTGCTGCCCTTGCTGCCTCTAGGGACTGCTGCCTGCTTCTATCTACCTTGCAGATACTTGCCATGGCCTGCTTGCTGCTGCTATTACTGTTCAGGGTCCACACCTTCTCGCCTGTATAAACTACCCCACAGTCCTGGTGGTCTAAGGTTGGGAGGTGCTGCAGGAAATATGTCCTCTAAGTAATTCAGGAGGTGGAGCTGTACTGCCTAGCTGCGCTGAACAAACATTCCCAGGAACGCACTGTACTCTGCAGGAGGGTCTGATTTTCCAGGTTAAAATAAGTCCAGCCTGCCTAGGATCTTCAGAGACTTTCCTTTTAACTGACACTTGTTCGGGATGGTGGATGGAGGACAATGAAGATAATTAGGTCATCACTGTACTGAGTCCAAGTTGTTCAGCTGTCTCCATGAGTATTCATTGCAGTTTCACTTATAATCAGAGCACAAAACTCTATTAACAGGAATAAAAACATTTATGAGTAGATTATGGGCAGAAATACTGCAATTATGTAATAAAATCCGGATAAATGTCATGGGAAGAAGACATTAGCCCTGTTCAGTTGCAACTGAACTGCACACCTTAGCTGTGCGCTCCCCTCTTGGTGTGAGGGAGAAAGAAGTGAAGAAATAAGAAATTGATCTATTTTAAAATCAGCTTGATCAGATTTGAAATGAAAAACTTTGAAGATTGTTTTTTCTATTGTAGTTTATCTGCAGGGCAGAGTAAAGGTTATTTGACTGCCTTAACTATCTGTCTGCTTCCCATGCCTGCAGCTTAATTATCACATAGTTTTCTCAACTGTTGTTTTTCTTAAAAACAAGATATTTAAATGAATGCTAGCTGTGTGACTAGTCTGCCACATCTTTCTGTCTCTAATAAGGTAATTTTGAGCCAAAATCTGTCAGAAGCATGCTCTTATAAAGACCAGTTTCATCTCAAATTTGAGTTTGATTGGAGTACTGTGACTTGAGGGATGATTTATCATATGTGACAAAGAGGATGGATCTTTGCTTTAGGAAAGAACTCAGTGGACTGTCTCTGGCTAACACCTCTGTAACACAGAGTTTCTGTCCAAGGCTGTCCTCTAACTGTGACCACAACTCTGATTGCACCAATATGAAGTCACCAGGCTTCATCCAAGAGTTTGGCTGCTTTTGGCCCTTGCAGAGCATCACTTGAGGTAGTTTGTGAATTGAACAGCAAAATTTCAATTATCCTCATGTAAGAGAGGCTCATCTCATCAGTAAATTTAAGACAACTTTTTTAATTAAGGTAAAGGTAATTAGTTGCAACTGCACTTCTGTGTCTCCTGAAATTCATTGAGGTCCTTCAGGAAGACAGCAGCAAATATAACTGTAGGATGTATTTTGTTTGCCATGGTATCTTGTCTGTGACTTGGTTTTTGGCTTGCTAATTTCCACAGTTTTGGCAGGAGGCAGCAGAGATCAAAGTACGTCCTGTACTTGCTCAGAACAGGGACCTCTAAATAACTGTGCAGATTGAATTAAGCACTGCTTGTGCCCTGGTGGTGATAGCACTGTGAGCTCCGGTGCCTCATCTGTATAGCGCGCTTTCCTGCTGATTAAAATGCTTTTGGTTGTGAGTTGCCCTTACAATTACAGACAATGCTGTGAGAATTTCTCCTTCCATCTCTGCAGCTGTGCTGCAGATGGAAAGCCTGGTCAGAAAGTGTCCAGTGCAGCCTGGAGCAGTTTCCTTCAGGACAGTCAAAGCAACTCTGTAACTGTGGCATGTCATTGCCTTTCTGAGAATTTCCTTGCCACCTTCCAAATATTAACAAAACCCACTATCTTAAGAATGAACTCAGGCAGCTTTTGTTGTGCTATGCTGCAAGGGGACTTGGAAAGTTTCATCTGCCAGAGTTGTTGCAATATAGTCAGGGATTTTTCCATCCTCCAAGCCTTAAGAGCCAGGCAGGGTCAGGCCAGGTCAGCCTCATCCAGCTAGGGGCAGCATCCAATGCTGACTGTCCCTGAGCAGTGGCTGTGCTTGGTGCAGTGCTGCTGGGCGCAAGGGATGCTGCCCAAAATAGTGACACCACCATTGGCCCTCCTAGTGAGACAAAGGGATGGATGCGCTCCATGTCTGGCCATATTTCAATGGCTAAAACACCCATAAACCCCTCTTTGATAAACCCACTTTTATTCCTAGAAGTGTTGCTCTCCTAAGCTTCTTCAGCAGTCGCTTTTCTGCTGGCAAAAGAGGGTGCTCTTCTCTACAGCTCTGTCAGCTTGTGTTAACCCAGTGTTATGTTGAAGTTCACCTTCTTTCTTTCTGCAGTATTAGAAAGACATTAATATAGGTAGAAGTTTGGGTTTCTTTGTAATGTGAAAACACGTGGACATCCTCTGAGGTAACGGGCAGTGTATTTAGTAAATGCAAACCACCCACCTTTTCTTTTAGCCTTTTTTTTCCCTTCAAGTCATATTGAGAGGACTGCCAGGATTGAACAGACATTAAACTTGTGGCAAAAAGCTATCAATGGGCTGGTGATCTTCTGGCCTGCTTCTCCATCCAGTGTTGTCGCTGCTGTGCCCTTTGGTCGTGGCTGTGCCTATACAAACATCTCCTTGTCAGGCATGTCCTGCACTTCTAGTAACATTGAGCTACGCATGGCCTTTTGTTGTTTCCTGACAACATACATATTTGGTAATGGGTTTGGGGGTGTTCCTCTAATTTGAGCTGGCCTGTTTTGCAGGATATGAATTTGCCCTTTCTGGTTAGCTGCATAGGAATCTTCACAGCTTATTAATGTATTTAACTGGTGATTTTATGGCTGTACGTTTGTCTTGCATTTGCTTTGAGGGGTTTGTGAATCCAAGGTGGCTGGGCAAGCTGATCCTGCCAGGGTTGTGCTGCTGGTTTTGAAATATGGGGGAAAGCACTTGGCATGTCAAGAGGCATTTCAAAAGCAGTCTCTGAGGCAGGGCTGGTGGCAGTCTCGGAAGTCATGGCAGGGCAGAGATGCTCATTGCACTTTTTTGGGGAACCTGGTTGCACGAGGTATTGGTCTGTTCTTCCAAATCAGAAGAATGTAAGCATGGAGTGTTGGAATGTACTCCTGGATGACTTCATGGAGAGATGCTGATGGGGAAGCCAGGTCCCTCCTTCCCCCTGCTATCTTGTGTGATTAAAAACCCCACAGATAAGAAGATGGGTTTTGAGATGCCAGCATCTGGGTGCTGTGGCAGCCAAGCTTGACAGTCGATTGCCTGCATGGCTGAGCCTGTGAACAGTGCACATAACAAACAGGCCTGAAGTAACAGCTGGCTGGAGAGAGAACGCTGCCAAGCAGGAATTGCATGCCCGTACTTTGCCTGTGACAGGAAGCATGTTGGTGTGGCAGTCACAGATGATGCTTTTTCCATGATTTCGCAGGTACGGTTTGACTGCAGAGGAAGGCTCAAGGTGCTGCAGGGGCCTGCTGTTTATCTGCTTGGACAAGGAGGAGCTTCATTCTCCTCTAATGATGTGATTATCAGTGGGATCACTGCCCCCAGTATTGTTTTTAGATGACTGCTACAGTCTTTGCAATGGCTTGTGAATCTGTAATGAGGCACTTTGCATGAGGGGACTTGCTGGGTGCAAAGTGAGTTGATCATAGAAGGGACCTCTGGAGATTGTCTAGTCTACCCGCCTTGCCAAGTCAGGGCCACCTAGAGCAGGTTACACAGGAACATGTCCAGGTGTGATGCAGCAGACCGAACCACTTAATGCCAGTGTGGCCAGTGCTCCCTGGCATGCTGTGCCCTGAACAGACAGATAGGAGAGACTTTTATTTTGTGTGGAGGCAGCTTGTGGTGCTGTTGGTTTGCAGGCCTCCTCCACTGATCAGTATCCATTCAACTGGTATTGCCTGTGGTTGGTCCAAAGAGAAAGAGTATGAGAGGGCTGGGTTGTGTAGGAAATTCAGATGCAGTTGCCTGACTTCCTTCTTCACAAGCACTTCTGCATCAGCATCAACAAATCCAGCCACTGACAGTGCACTGGCAGTTTGCTAACAGTCACCACTTGAACATGGAAGTAATCTTCAGTGCATCAAGGGACAGAGCTTTTGTCATTTAAAATGCTGCTGGCCTCTTGCTGATAATGCCTTGCAGAGGTGTAGGTGGGTATGGTGAGCAGCTACCAATACTGACAAGCTGTAGAATACTGGGTTTAGGGAAGAATGGAAAACAGAGACCTTTCCTTTTCTCATGGCAGTTCAAGACCTCAGGATCCTGAGTGCAGCCCTTAGGACAAGCAGAGAAAAGCAACTGCCTCAAGAAAGGAAAGCTCTGCTAACAGTAAAGGATTCTTCCTTCTTTCCTCTTTCATCTTCTGCATTACTATGAAGTGTAAATTTATTACTTTAGCTGTGATGTGTTTTTATTTCATCTCTGGTTCTGGTGTGAGCAAAGAAGTGATGGGCATTTCAGAGGTAACTCAAGAGTAAAGTCCATGGTTTTTAGGGTTTTTTTGTTTTTTAGTTTAGGGGTTGGGATTTTTTATTTGTTTTTGTGGGGGTTTTTTGAGATCTGGGAGGGATCATGATCAAAGCAAAACCTAACCCTGTCTTGGCTCTACTTGAGGCTGAGGGAGCTTGTTAAGATACTGATTTGCTGAAAGTCCTGGAGCCAAATTTGATAGGAGGAGACCTCTAAGATGCTTAAGATTTCAACAGAATTCCTGAAAACAGGCACAGAGACCTAAAAAGCCCCCCAAAACAAACAGAAACCAGCCAGCCAACCAAAAAACCCTAACAACAAAAACCAAACGGAGTGTCACTGAGTGAGAAGCTACAGTTGTGGGCTTATTAAGCGCTGGGAAATTTATGAGTCTGTGATTGACTGACTTGATATATGCCCTAGCTTCTGGAAAAGCTTCAATTGGAGCTCACAGTTTACTAGCCTGCAAAGTCAATCAGCCTTGTGGAACAAATTAATGGGAGGTCAGCTTTACAGAGCTCTGCTGGTTACAGAACTGTTCTTATTTTTCTTTTTTGTCTCCTGCTGGCTGAACAGCAGATTTAAGGGGAAAAGGCTGATAAGCTGTAGAAACAGTTATGAAGTGTGTGTTTTGCCAGGAATCTCACCAGCCGTCTTGAGTTTCCCTTGTGTAAAAGATGAGTGTTGCCTGTTGGAAACAGGGAGGAAACTCAAACATTAATGGCATGCCAGCAGACAGTGCTGAGGCTTTTTAGTGAGCAGAACTGATTCACTCTTTTCTCTCATGTCCTAGCACACAGATGTGACCAGCAGGTCAAGGACTCTTGTCCACAAGAGACTTCTTTTTACTTAATATGGAACCGGAGCTCACAATCAAGACAGTCTGGGATAATGCTGTCAGTCAAACAACAGTGTAATTGTGGCAGTCACACCAGAAGCCTGATATGGAAAGAGTGTAAAATATGCAGAAGTGCTTGCGCTTGCCAAGCACTGTATTCCTGACTCTTTGTTATAAGATTTTTATTTGTTAATACTGTAGCAGTAGTTGCAAGGCTTTTTTAAAACCTGTACGTGGGATCCTGTTTAAGTCCCAGGTAGTGGATGGTGGCCAACAAGAAGGCATGGGAGCGGCATGTCTTACACCTCCAGCAGATCAGGCCATTCTGTTGCATAAAATATCCCCTGTGACATCTGTCCAGTTGGTTGTGGGCAGAAAATTAGTCCCACAGAATTCGCAACCTGTTGCAAAAGCACCTTTTTGAGCTTTCTGGCTGAGCTAAACATGAATTAGGAGTGACCGATGTGGAATGAAAGGGTTAAACTGTGGCTGGGGTCAGTCTGGGCCAAGAGGGAGGGGAAAGACTGGAGGAGGTGGTAGTCATTGTACAGGGGTGTTTCGAAGACTGGACAAAACCTTTTAAGAAGGCAGCATGTCTTCAAGGCCATGATACTGGGCTGACTTCATCTCCTCCTGTGTATCAATTGCAATTACTTTAGGAATGTTACCAAAAAGTGTCTCCTCTTGGAGGGAGGAAAGACTTTTCTTCAGATACTATCTGAAAGACTTTTTCTCTGTGCTAGGAAAGCATTTAATGCATCTGCCCGAATGCAAGGTCATGACTCATGTCTGTGTCTCCTGTGTGATGAATTCCTTCTTTCCTTTCTCCTTTACAGACTGCTTTTCAAATAGTGAATGTTGAAGAAGAGGAGGAGAAGGGTTGCATGTGTATTGCATTGTCTTCGCATTACCTTGTTTTGACTTCTGTCTTTTTAGAAGCACCGAACTTCACAGTTTGCATTCGACTTTCCAGTCTCCTGTGATCTGAAGCTTAGATAAAATAGGCTTGCAGACATCTGTCATTGCTGATTGTCCTCATTTACTGACACTTAGCACTTGGACTCTGACAAAGCCTGTCTTAAATTGCAGTGTCAAAAATAAGAACTCTTGGTTTATTTTCCTCTCCTTTTCCTAGCTGTATTGTTTTCTCTTTGTGTCATTGTTTTGCTTTTTTTTGCTACCCACCTTATTAGAAATGTTTGCATCTCACATACTTGGTTATTAAATATTGTTCTCCTGTTTGTGGCTCATTATTTACTGAGTTTCTTGCTTTTCCATTCTGTCCTTGTACCTCTGTGCTTCCAGAGTATTAATACTAAACCACTAGAGTGCCGTCGGGCTATGGAAGCAAGAGTCAGGAGTTTTCTTCTCCTCTGACCCATATTGTGCCCTTAGGCCCATCCCTTGATTGGAGTCGGAGGATCAGCCTGGCATTAAAAGATGAAGGAAGAGTAAGTCCTGAGTGATCGTGCTCTTCACAGTATTGTTTTCAATTCTGAAACCTGTAGTCTACTTTCTCTAGATGGCCTAGCTGAAGCAGCAGTCCTCCTTTATTTTCAGCATGCTGTGTATTTATTGAGAAGTGTTGTGCCAGGAAAACTTTAGATTAAGGGACCAGACAAATCTGTTGTTGCCTTGTGTCACCTTTGCTGGCATGTAACTTCAGGCTGATAGGAAGTGTAAGGGCTTGCTGAGTTCTTTGCATGGACGAAGCCCAGACAAACCTTTTTTCACAACCTCTAACAGACCAGATAAACTTTGGGGAACAGGAAGAGTGGCGCTGATGGTTTCTTGTCTGTGTTATGTTATCTAGCAGCATGGAACCAAAACTCTTCCTGCTATGATCCTGCTCTCGAAAGATTTTAGAACTGTGACCAAGAGAGTGAATATATTCAGTGTGTCTTAATAAAACAGGACTAAATTTGTGTATGGAAACAGTGAACAAGTTGAGTTTGGCTTAAGAACCTAGAGATCTGCAGGGGAGGAAAATGGCAGTAGACAAGATGTTCACAGTGGCCTGACTGGGTGCTATGCCACTTGCGCCTTGCTCTTCCTAAACTAAGCAAATGGAGGGTCAATCTGTGTCCATGGAAGTATGTGGCTTGCATAAGCGTGAATTTGAAGGCTAGCTGAGCTGCTGCTGTTGATGTAGCCATTACCACACTGTTAATACAGAAAAAGTTAATTTTACAAATCTGAAAACCTTAAGTTCTAGTGGCTTTTTACAGGTAGGGACAGACTTTTAAATGGATGACCTTAGATTTTGTTTATCCTTTTTGTGGGAGCTCTTCTCTCCCACAGGTGCTGCCTTCTGAAGCACTTTGCTTTCCTTCAGGACAGGGTGCAAGGTAAAACTTGTTTATGCTTTTAACTAATCTCTTTAAAGAAATAGGCTTTAAAAATACCACTCTTATCTGGTTCAACCCATTAACTTGTTCATTTACAGGTCTTAACACTGCTTCTGTGTTTGTTGGCTTTTTGCCTGTCCTGATAGGAGGCGTCTTGCATATTCTACAGTGGTGAGGGCTCTTGAGGGTGAAGTGTCTTGATAGTTTTACCTGAAGGATTACTGCAAAGGTAAATGATGAGGAAAAAACAGTTTTCAAATGAAATTTCTAGTTGTTGGGGGTTTTGGTGTTTTGTGCTTGGTTTTTTTTTTGAGGGTGAACTTACAGATATTGTAAAAAGTAATGATTTTTAAAAGCCACAGTGTGCTCCTGAATCCTTCCTCTGACACGAGTACTTTTTTGCAAGAACTCTTCAGTTCTGGTCCTGGCTTGTCACATGATATTAAGAAAGTAATGTCACATTCCTAATCTAAAATGGTGACATTAAAATGGTGAATGTCCTATGAACTGTGTGGTTTTTTGTATCAAAATACTGGGACATTGTGTGGTACTATTGTGTATAAATACTGTGTAATTTTCCTCTTCAGCTGGAGGTCTGGATGAGAGTCTTTGGGTCTAAATTATTAATTGTTAACCAAGAAACTCCTGGTTTTCTTTTGCAAGGTTTCAGTCCAAAGGTTTTCAATGCCCTCAAGTACTATGGTCAAACTTTACCTAATAGTTGAGATACAGTTTTATTGTTCTTCTTCTGCCCTTGAGTGGGGGCTGTTCTTCTGTATGAACAGAAAGCATTAACAGTAAATAATCAACATGTGAAGACACACAAGGATCAAGCTTTTGTGCCCCTCACAAATCACGTGCTGTGTCTCCTGCGTAGAAAATGAGAAGTCCAAGTGAAACCTTTCCCTTCTTTGCAACTCTCAGTTAATTGGTTCTGTAGTTGAAGTTGAACTTCTTGTATCATATTCCCCCTTGGAGGCAACAGCACACAGAGACGCAGATTTAGGACTAAACCAGCAGGTTCAGTGAGCAGAGCTGTGAGATGAGAGCACGCTTGTTGAAATGCAAACACACAATCTGAAAAGGGAGTACAGGACCCATACTGGCAGCGCAGACTATTTCGATAGCTGCATTTTGGCTTGAAAAACCCTCAGGTGCTTAGAAAACAAGGTAGTCTCTTTTCTAGACCTTTGAACTACATACCAAAATCTGCAGATGGCCGTGAACTACAAGACTCTGCCATGCATGCCGTGGAGAGTGAAGGGGGAGAGGGAGCCCAGAGCAGGTTGCCAACAGGTTCTGTCCATGCAGGAGAGTGCTGGGGTCGGCAGGCAGAGTGAGTGGCTTCCAGTTGCCCCGAGATGCTTATGTCAGCACACAAGCTTGCCTGGCTTTCTGTGGTAGCAGGGAATTTGACTACCCAGCAGCCCAGCTCCAGGGAAGGCTCAGACATCTGTCCTAAGTTTCTTTATATTGATGGGATGCTTTTTATACCCAGCCTTTCTGCAAAGAGTAAGATAATCTTATGCATGTAAAGAGGACGTCTTATATTTGCACGCTAAAAAGACATCCTCTGTTTGCAAACAAGCATGTGTCTTGCATCTCTTGCTATTTTATGTTACACCTTTCATTTAGGTGATTAAATGAATCCTCTGGTTTGACTTCCTGATTCTTTAGTGCTAATCTGCCTCTGTCCTCAAGTGCTTGGGCTTTCTGTACAGCAGAAGAGTTTCAGATAATCGTCATGCCCTTCTGCAAAGAAAGAGCAGGGTACTTCTGCATGGGTGGTGGGTGTTCATTTATCACTTAAAGTGAGAGCTTGTCCAGTTTGTATCAGTAAGCCCTTTGATCTTCTAACTTAAATGAGACAGTCGGTGTCCTGCAGAAGAGATACCTTGCAAGGTTATGCTGCTCCATGCTGGTTAATAAAAGCTCATAAAACCATATTGGACTGGAGACTATGAATAGTTTCCCAAGTACAGTTCTCCATATTGTAATTCATAGCAAACACAATTTATTCCCAGCTGACTGACCTCATGTGGACTTGTGCCTGTGTAAGTAGCAGCTGAAATCAGTGGTCTGAGCACTAATCTGCAAGTCATAGACAGTAGGTTATTATTTAGTGAGAATGCTCTGCAAGTCTCTTGCTGCAGCTTTTTCATTCAAAAGGTCACTTCCGTGAGTTTTTGTGCGCAGCTGAATTTAATGTTCTTTCTCAGCAAGGCAGGCCACACTGGAGAGTGCATAATTACAATAAATACAACTTTGTTCTCAGCTGAAAAATCCATCTGAAATAAATTTTTCCAGCCCTTCCAAGAAACGCTTTTAGTAAGATAAATAAAAGCAATTCTTACAGATTTCACATTCATTCAGCAGGAATGTTAGTGGGTGTAGGGTGCCTCCACTTAAGTCACTCATCACAGTGCCTTCTGGGCTCTATCAACTTGTATATTCAATAGCTGGCTAAGGGTAGCATTTGCAAATTGGGTTTCTCACAAGCCAGTTAAAACCAAGTTCGTTATTTCTTTCTTGGGTTGAATCCTGGTTATTACTTTGATTAAAATTGTTCTTAACAGCAAGTACAGAAAGTTCAGTTAGACTCTCAGTTTGGGCAGGCTTTAAACAATGGTTTGATAGGTGCATCTGTTTTTAGGGACATGCATGTTTTTATACAAGTTTTTGTGGCTTTTTTGTGGTTGGCACTTCTGTGTCAAAGTAGATTTGTTTTCTTCTGTCTTCTATTTCGCAACACTGGAAATACTGAGAAAGGCTTTGCCTAAATACAGAAGAAAAGCTAAGAGGGCTTTTTTATTTTCCCCCCTGAACTTCCAAGCAAGTACTTAAACAAAAAAATCCCCTCTTTGCTTTCATCTTTCAAGAGACTGCGCAGAGTGTGAAATGTCCAGACTTCCCTTTCTTTTAATTTTTTGTCCAAGCGTAGCAAAGAGGCTCTGCTAGTTGATCAGGAGGCTACTGATGGTGGAAGCTTAATCTCTGCCTAGTTTCTCTGGATCTGTGACCAGTCTGGCTACCTTTCAGGTTTCAGAAGGGTTCTACAATGTGATCCTCAAGTGCCTTTTTGCTTTCCCTGCAGAGATTTGAGATAAGCAGTTTCCAGTCTTCCCCACTCAAAACTGCCATAACCTTCGGTTTGGGAACTACTTGGCAATAGCGTGCAGTTGAGTATTGGTTCAAGGTCACTCTTCTGGAGGGCTCTGTTGGAATCTGAGGCTGCAAGGGAGAAGACCTGCATGACAGTGTCAGTGGTAAATGAAAGATAACACAGCCATTCTGCTTTTGCCAGAAATTTGGACAGCCCTGTGCTGTATTGCTTGGCAAGTTATGGCACCTAGTATTTATCTTATTCTGTTTCCTTCTCGTTTTGATGAGAGGGAGGCTTGGAGGCCTTTCTAAAGGAAAGAAGAGCCTCCTGTCTGGGCAGAAAGTAGGGGGAAGTCACTGAAATCTGACCACTCAGACTTCTTTAAATGGAAGTGATAGTCCTGGGGAGGAGGGGTGGAAACTCACTTCTGCTTTCATTCATGGCCTGTGTGCTAGGTTAGACATTCATCTCTCAAAGACTTGGTATCTGTTCAAGCCCCAGTGTGTTTCCATTGACACTGGAGAATGATCAAAGGGAGAATATGCTCTCTGTCATTGAACTGTGGGCTCGTACCTTATGGTCATGTTCCATATCAATCGGGAGCAGGTTTCATCAGCACTTAGGTCATGACTGTCTGCTTTTTTTTTCTCAAGGTATTCTTTTCTCTCCTTGCTTGTCTCCTTTGTTCCTGCTACTGCCTTCCTTTTCCTTATGCAAGTCTTTGTGTTCTCTTCATTTTATCTGTTGAAGTGATCAGGAGTTGAATACTTGGTACTTGCTAATGAAGCTTCTTTGGCAGTGAGAAGACCAGGAAACTCACTTACACTAATTGTTGTTTTAAGATCTCTTTAGGCTTCCTGACCCAACGTGCAGACATGGTTTATTATTGAAAGATTGTCTTGAGTTAGAAAATTAGCTTATGTCCTAAAATGAAAACACGCATTCATCAAAACCTGAATTTCACGTGGGTTGTGTAAATGTGTAATTTGAGTTAGGTCCGGTCATTGGAAAATAAGCAGTCCTGTTGTCCCGGAAGTTACAGTGCAAGAAACGTGGGGAACTTCAGAAAGTCACATTAAATGTCTCCTTGGAGAATTGCCTCAGAAATCCTGACCTCTGCCTTTCTGCCCTGTGCTTTATATGATGCTAGCAAAAGACACTCACTTGAGCAGTTGCTACGTTCTTGTGTACGTGTGTTTGCGTGACATTATGAACTGTGGAAAGAATAATGCCATGCTTCCCAGACTGCTTCCCAGAGACCCTCCCTCTGCCCCAGTATATGGCACATAAGCAATCACTCTGATGGTCAGAGCATCATCTGCTTCAATCAATGCCATGTTCCTATGATGAAATCAGAAACTTTTTGCTAGGAGTCTGTGCACTTGAATTTCTAAGGGTGATGGCCGGGGTGCTCTCTGACACTTCTGCTCTTTGCCAAGCCATCATCTAGGGTCAGTGTGTATGGTTTTAGGCTAACCCATCTACCCTATTCCTATCCCCATCTGCTAAAGGTTTCCTGTGCAAGATGTTTGTTTTACTCTCCCCTTTATCAACCCTGACAACAGCTGGTTTTTAAAAGTTGCTCAATATTTTCAACAGGATCTCAGGATGACTGCTAATTCCTTCAACCTCTTGTTTTGTTTTAGAATTTCTAATCCCATTTGCTATGACTAAGCTCAGTTGCGTGGTTTCCACAGTGAGGATTAGGGTTTACTGCTATAGGTACGTCATTCTGCCTTTGAAGCTGCTTGCTCATGCTTTCCTTGGCAAGCTCTGGCAGACATGCTTAGTACCAACAGAGATCGTATCTTTTAGAAGCTGCAAAAGGGTTAATCAGAAACGTGTTTATGAAACCAGGTTGCTCACCTTTACAAGCTTTTACTGTGATCTTTTTGGATGCTTTCAGAAGATTTATCACCTGCCTTGGTAATTTACATTATGTTTTTCTTTCCTTTCTTGAAGCTGTTTTAATGCTGTGTATGGTACTGTTAAAATTAACGATGATCAGCTACTTTTCTTGGCAAGCCCTAAATTGCACACCTCTCGGATGCAAACTGGAGAACGTGACTGTCTTCATGTGGATGGCATAAGATTTTTGGCTGGTTTTATTCGGAGTGCTTGAATAAGCATAGGGCATCTGAAGTACATCTGTAGCTTCAAAACAAATCCAGCAAAATGACTTGCATCCCCCAGGCAGGCAGAGAGCTGTTTGTACAGATGCTTTTTTTCAAGAGCCATTTTGTAGGATTGGTCACAGTTGTGGTTGACTTTACTTACATGTGCAGGGAGAGAGGCTGATGGCTATTCAAGGGAGTATTATTTTTCATCAGGGCGATTGAAGGTATTGCTGTTGATCAGGGCATTTCTTTGTGTGCAGACTCTCTGATGAAATGGAGCACCTGCACGTACGCAGTACTACTTTAAAAACGTTAAACAGGATCTACCCTCTGATGGGAGTTGTTAATTGTGCTTTTGGCTCCATCTGCCTCACTGGCAGATGTAACATTGTGAAATTTTTATAACCTAATAAAATACTAGAGGATGCTTCATTTCAAGAGGAAACTTGATGGCTGATTTTAGCTGATGCCTCTTTGAAACCAGGTGAGAAGTGGACTTGCCTCATGGGGACTTGCACATACCTCTGCAGGCATGGCACCAGGATATTGCAATCCTCTTGCATGGATTGTGAAGAGCCTTAATAGCTTTTGTAGGATAGATGTTATAGCACGCTCTGTGTATTTGGTGTGATGCAGTGGAACAGACTGTGAAAATCTTATTTATTTCTTTTAATACATTGACACAAAGGGAAATTATTTGTACATTTTGATACAAAATGTGTCTTGATTTTTAGTTAGTGCATTTCAAAAGCCAAGAAAGAGATTCCTGGGCCTTGCTATGTTTACCCTGGTCTGGTAGTGAATGCTGAGCTTTGCCAGTACCGGCTTTTGATACAAAGTTGCGTGTTATGTATTTGTAAAATAAGGATTTTTCAGAAACTCATAGGAATCTGGTGACTGTTGTTTGTATTTTCTTGATTGTTAAAATTGCACAAATCTAGAATCTTTTCTATTATTTCTGAAGATTTCATTTATCTAATATTTTCTCTTCCCAGAAAGTTTTATCTCCTGAGATTTAAGTATTTGCTGATGCAAATCTGCAATCACAGATAGTTGAAGAACTGTCAAGTGTCACATCATTAGGTCACCAGTTCAAATCTAGCCCAAAGTGGTAATGGGCATTTTTAAACTCCTTAATGCCCTTCATCAGGATTTACATTTAGTTGTTTAAACTAAACTCTTAGCTTTTGTTATTCAGAATTATGGATTTAAGCGGCCAATAAAGACTAGAAACAGTTTTTTCTATAACAGAAAATTCTGTTTGATTTGTCTTAATATCTGTATTTGCTTGTCATCATACATAGTGCTTTAGAAGGAGGAAAGGTAACATCTTAGAGGAGTTGCTGCATAAGAAGTAATGCAGAAGGGTGACCTTATCTAGCGTAGAAGTGTTGGCAGCAGTCAAGTCTGGTGGTTTCAGTGTGCTTTTTTAAGTTGCAAGAGCCTTTGGAGAAAGTATAGGAGGACAGACACTTTGAAGGGAAAGGGATTTTGAAATTGGAAATGCAATGTGAGAATGTTTTGAATGGCAAGTGAAACATTTTTGGACAAAGTACTTATCAAGTTCTTCCAGGCAGCTGCACTTCTAAGGAATGATCATTGCTTGGCTGGTTGGGTTTTTTCCCCTTGTTTCTTCTAGCATTTGTCAGGATCTTTGTTTAAAGCTTCACTTCCAAATCTGACCTCTGGTCTTGGTTTCTGGTCACGGTTTCTGGTCACGAATCATGGACTTAAGTTTAGAGTAAAATCTAATACTTATTGGACTGTACATTCCCCAGTCTGTAGAGAGCTTGAAATGGTTCCATTCCGCTGTGTGGGCTTTTGCTGCTACACAGTTCCTCCTTGTCGATTTGTTATTCTAAAGTTGGGAAATGCTTACAATCCCTTTGAGGTGTGTTGAGACATGGAAAGCCTTGCGAATCCCGGCAGTCAGGGGCTGACCTCCTGTGTGCTGGGCTCTGCCTACGACCGCCTCTTAGTTCCAGTCTTTTCCTGACTGTTTCCTGAGCACTGTCTGGCTTGTTTCAGGGAATAGCTTGGCAGTGAATCAGGAATCCATAGCTGGAGTCCTACAGAAAAGAAGGTGAAGATACTGAAGTATGAATTCTGATGTCCCGGTCATTAGAGTCTGTTAGCAGAGATGTCGAGATGTGAAAGCCAGTACAAGTGTTCTCTTTCTTTGTGCTTCTGAGTTGAGAAATTAGGATCTGGGTTGGCTTCCCCACCCCGAAGGCTGTTGCATAGTATCCCATGCATCTCATGCAGTAGGAGATTGTTGGTGACTTTCGTCAGTATTCAGAGTTACAAAAAGTGGTTTGTGAGGTGTGGAGACAGGAAATAAAAGATATTTAATGACATGAAAAGAAAAACTTGAAAACATCAGTTATCACTGTGGCACTTTGTTACAGGGATTCCAGTCCTGTGGGTCTTAAATATGTTTTCATATGTGTATACTCTTTACAGAGTCTTCAGTCGTGTAGGTCTGAGTTCTTGGCACTTTGGGAGAAATTGAGATCATTAGTTTTCATTCCTGATGGTGTTTATAGCTGCCTTTTTACTGGTTATCTCAGAGACTGTTAGCAATATATTTATGGCTTCCTACTTAGAATATTCTGTTACAATCAAGTATGTCAGAAGCACTGAGTGTATATTTCTGTCTCTCTTTTGATGCTGATTTGCTTTATAAAGGCAGTACTGAAGTTCTGGCTTAGCAAATGAATATCAACCACTAAACAATTTCTGCCTGTGTTTTAAGTCTCTGATTGCTTTTTGGCTTTTAACAGTGATTTCAGCCAGAAGTGGTGCATGGGTAGGAATCTTTCTAAATTCTCATCCATCTTTTTCTGGAGACTACAAGAGGAAAGTTACTGAAGTGCAAAGAATTTTTTTTTTTCTTTTCAAGCTGAGTCATGACAAGATTGGCAAGTTGCAAGGGAAAACTTAAATCTGGTGTTTACTTATGCTTTCAGTCTCCTTGTTATTGTGGAGGAGTAAAATAAAATATTATCTTGCTTATATATATGTACATACACACATCTATATATATATTTGGTCAAGTGAAGGGGTAAATAAAAAGAAGGTACCACTTTTTAATGATAATTCTCCAAAGATTTGCCCTAAGATTATGGTCATCATCAACAATTGCTAGTTTTGACAAATAGGATGACTTTGTATTGGTTTTCCCTCATTACAGGCAAATAACAAGATCACAGGATGTTTGTTTCTTAAACCTGTGATCTTTAACTCAGGAATGAGTTCTGATTCTTTTCAATACATACAACCAGTAATACATTGAACTAGCATGAAAAAAAAAAGTAAAATCTCTTGCATAGTGTAAAGTAATAGAAGTTATCTATAACCACTAAGGACTCTGACTCCATTTCTGATTTGGTAAGTTCTACTCTTAATTTGCTGATGGAAAATAATAGAAAACAGTGACTTTGCCAAACATGAAGTTCAGCACAGTTTGAAAATGGACCACGAGTTCTTTGGAGTGTTACAAAAAGGCTGTTATTTCTCTTGCAAAAAACCCTAGCTAATGTGAAAACATGTTTTATCTATTGTTTTGAAAATAGATGAAATAGATTGCAGAAGAACATATTTGTCAACAGGAAGTAACCATCAACTTAGGAGGCATGTAGGCTTTGAGTATGGCTGAACAAGACTGCAAAGAATGAAGACAGGCCCTCTTTCCCCTGGCTTTCTAGGCTGCAAGCAGGACCAGAGAACACCTTTCAGGAGGACTAAGCAGGCTTTTCAGGCCACTTTGGTGTCTGTGCAGTGTCTTAAATTAAGTCATGATGCTATGCTTTCATGGCAAAGACTGCTGGTTGTGTGGAGCAAAGCTGCAGGTTGTCACCAGCCCACAGCCACCTCCACTCCTGGTATCAAAGGAGTATTTAAATATTAGTAAGAGTTGATGTAGGTCAAATCCAACATGAGAATTTCAAGGTGCCCCTGTGTGGGGTTTTGTAATGCTGCCAGATGTGCTTTGAGCTGTTGCATGCAATGAAGGACCTTTTGTGATTGCATTGATCAAGATAGCTGTGGATGTGTTCCTGATCCAGGAGGAAAAGTGAGGTCACTAGGAATGAATGTTGTGCTGCAGCTCAGACTGGAAAAGATCCTTTGTTGTCCTGGGAAGAATACATGTCCAGCTTCCACTTTGGGTCATTCAGTCTAACATGGCAGTCTTGATGTTATGTGGCAGGTGACTTTGTCTTCCTTGTTGGGCTGCTTTACTTGTTCAGCTGCAGGCCAGTTCTGTACTTTGTCCATGGCTTTTTCCTCGGGTAGGCGATCCTTCTTGTCCCAGTACATCTGCTTCAGCCTTGCTCACTGTCTCCCCTTGGCTCAGAATTACCTGCTGCATTGCTCATTGTAGATGTGTCCAGGAGTCCCACCCTTCAGAAAGCTGGAGGCCTGGTTTTGGGTCATCTCCAAAAGTTTTTTGGATGTGGTGCATAGGGTAGGAGCCACTCACATGTTGGGCTCTCAGATGTTTGGATATTATGGTGGGAATGAAAGCAACCAGGAAAGTAGCAGACAGGAAACTTCTCACATCTGCTGAATCTGCCAGTAGCCCTGGAGGAATAAGATGTTCAAATGTTTTCTTAACTCCTCTCTTCCACTTTTTGGGTTAGGTCTGCTTGTTTGTTCAGTGAGTAAAAAGTATCTTCTGTCTTGGAACATGTGTAGAAGTGAAATGGCTATGTACTCTACTCTCAAAAACTCAGAAGCTAATGTTGGCATTCTTGCCATTTCCCACATTTTCTATGCTGACATAATAACATTCCTTGTAAACTGATGGCAAAACATATGATCTTTCTTTTTTTTGGTCTAGCTTCTATGCATGGTTTAGCTCTTCTTATGAAGTGTATCTCTGATCAAATTATATTAACAAAATTTTTATCTTCTTGGTTTTGCAATTTTGATTTAAATATTCTCTACTTGAAACTTGGCAAACACTGCCTTGGTATGCAAACAGTGGGGATGGGATAGGGGAAGTCACTTGGCTGTTGAAAAAGTACATATGGGAAAGTCACATGGAGCTTCCAGTGTTTTATTTATAATTCTGCAAAGGCCTCTTCTAATTAGAAAAGTAGAAGAGACCAAATAGTGGCTTCTGGAAAGCAAACAGCTAGATTTTTCTGTATTTTTAACACAAATATTAACTTCACAGATTGTAACACTCTTTCCTCCTTAAATACTTTTTTTAGCCTTCAGGATGTATAAGTGGGCGAACTAACATTGCGAAGTAAACCTTAACTCCCGCAGCATCTGGCTTCCTAAATTCAAATTGTGAAGCTGTAAGTGATGTTTTATTTTCATTTAGCAAACACATACTGAGTTTCCAGAAAGGTAACTTGATTTACAATAAGCATACCCAGTGGGAACCATATGTGTTTCACGTTTGTCTTTGAATGAAGGATTAGAGTATTTGTTTCAAAATGTCTTTTCCAGAAGAACACTAGTTTTAACCATTGAGTAATGTTTAAGTAAGAACTGAACATTAAGTAAGAACTGAAGCTGGATTTTCAGATTTGGCTGTATGTGTGAACAGACATCTCCAAACACAAGTCCTTGGAATGATTTTACTAGTTAATAATGCAACCGTGAGTTTTATGTCAGCTTGATTCCAAGCAGTGTTTTGCTGATATCAGTATAAGATAACTGTGTTATCTGAAATCTCTTGAACAAAGCTGAAGGAAGAGTGATAGAAGTAGTCTGCCTGAGAGGCTCTAGCATTCTCCTTCTGCTCAAATTGCTGAACATGGCTAACTCTGCAGAATGGCATTTGAGGTTACGTTTGGAGTCATTAGGTTATAAACAGTCTGCAAAATATTTTACATACTTCATGTTTATATTCCTCTGAAGATCAAGATTCCCTGGGGAGAAATGAGAATATGCACCAAAACCATTCTCAGTTCTCGAGGTTTATCCACAACTTCCTAGATCACTTAAGATCAGCTGTTTTGTGAAGGAATTATTACAAAACAAATTTTCATGCAGCTCTTGGGATGTGTACATGTGGGAGGAATATACTGAGTAATGCCCTTTCTTTTAGTTTTCAGATTTTCATATTTCTGCTGGCTGAGATGTAGATAGTGATTGGAAAATCCTTCTGACTTGAATTTGGTAAATTTATACGAGCCTTCATGTTCAAGAATGCTTTTGAGTCCCAGGCTGTGTTGCAAAAAAAATGGTAAAAATGTTCACATCTTGGCTGACTGTCTGAATCTGTGCTACTGAATAGAGAGAGGAGTCCTTTAATTTCTGTTTCTCAGTAGGTCTTAATGGGGAGAAAGTTCTTGACCTTTCTTGAAGATGCCAGAGTGTCTCTGAGAGATCTGACCCACTATGTAATTTTTTGCCAAGAACAAATGTGTCTACTGTGAAGAAGTGGCTGGTTTGTGCTAGACACAATCCATGTAAAACTGGGTCTGTGGGGGGACTCTGCTGTGCTTCTGAAAATGGTCTTGTCTTTTGTTCTGGCATTAGCATTTACTGTCTTTACTGAATGCTTGGCATCTACAGTGGTACAACAGCATGTGTGCCTGTGCTTCTTGCTTGTGTGGTCAGCTGACCTAGGACAACACTCTGAAATAAAACAAAACTTCTAGACCACCAGCTCGTCCTTCAGAAGTGAATCTTATTTCAGATTCCACTGTTAGTTTGTGAAATACTGGGATTTATAGACCTGGCAGAGTTATCATGCTGCAGCAAGATCTGAGCTCTCTGTCAAAGCCCTAATTTAAGTGGCATTTCTCATACCTGAGGATGTAACTCACAAGGGACATCCTTGGAATCTGTGTGCATCCAGATTTCTTCCAGGATCCAGATGAGAAGCAAAAAGTGGAGGACCTAAATGAGAATGTGGTGAGAGCTGCTGTAAGCAGCAGACACTCGAGCTAGTTGCAGTTTAGGAGCCACTGGTGCATCTATCTGTTCCAGGGGAATTCAGGAAGGAGCGTTTCCATGTGTTTGCTGAGGTTTTGGAGGTCTGGATATCCTTCAGGGTAGTTTGAAAACTAGCTGCAGACAGTGTGACAGCAGTACTTTACACTAATGAGGAAGCAGCAGGGTTGCTCTTCCTCTAGCTTGCCTAGAAAGGAGAAGTACGAGGCTCAGCTGGTCAGAGCTACACGACTGTAAGGCATAATAATAGCTCAAAGACTTCTCTCTAACTACACAGCTCAAACATACACTGTGTATTAGAGGACTAAACCTGGTCCAGTGCGCTTGATCTGATGGCAAAGCTGCTTGATCCAAACTGAGTCCTTCAGCATCTGTAAGGCTCTTGGTGCATGGTGGACACATGGAATACCGCTGGTTCTCCTGGCTTACTTTGGCAGAGATGAGTTCCATTTCACTAGTAAGTTTCTACATTTATAAAAGATAGCTTTAGCTTTTCTAGTTGAAACTTTGCTTTGAATTTTAACAGAATTTGGGTACATTTTGACAGTCAGTTATTTTTCCTTGTAACTTCAACTCAGTGTGAGCTCAGACTTCAATAAATAGTCCACTGTGTGCTGACACTCTAAAAGATAAAGTCGTGCTGTCAGTTTACACTGGATTCTTTCCCCAAATGGGTTATATGTTTTAAAAAGTCCTAACATTTTTCTTTCTCATGCCAGACCTGGATTTTAAAGGGATCCTGAAATTCATTTTCTTCATCTTTTTTTTTTTGCTGATGCTAAAACCATCTACTAAATTCAGTTGTCTAAAACTGAAGGGACAATAAAGATTTTACTGCTTGTCTAGTTCACCTTTGGTGTAAAAATTGTGTTACAGCTAGCAAGGTCCACACAAAGGCTTAAGAAAAGGTTCTGCAAATAGAGTATTAGATGTAAAAAAGAAAGTATTAATCTGAAATTTAACGAGGGAAATGAGTAAACAGTAACTCAGTAACTGATATATAGACTGAAAAGGTTTGCTGTTCTTTTGGTTCTCTAGGGGGAAAAAACCAAAACGCACAAACTCCTGGTTGTAATTCTACACACATTAAAATTAATACTAAGTGTAAAGGGGTCAAGTTAAAGGAAAAGAATAAGGAAGAAAAATTAGAAAATTGTGAAGTGCTTCAGTATTTGCTAGTATTTACTAGGGTGTAGTGAAGTACTAGAATAAATCCCTGAAGACTTTATAAGCGTCTCTTAGGCAACAGGAAATGAGCGGTGTGGATTTATAAGGAACAACCTCATGGGGAAAAAAAAATAATTTGGCTGGTTCAATGGATATTTTACAGTCCAGCCTGAATGAGGGAGCACATTTTGGTTATGGGATGCTGAGTATAGATCTGTGTTCAGGCTTAAATAGTAATGCAGTGGGTTCATTAAGTGACAGATATATGCTAAGTAGTAGTCTGTGGTGGTGACTGGAGTCCTGGAGGAGTTTGATCTGCCTCTGTGCCAACAGTCTGGGATGCAAAGAGAAAGCACCTGTAATGCAGATGAAGGGGTGGATGTGGGGGTGTGTATTTTAAGACAGGAGAACAACCGAAGCCTTACTTAACTTCTCCCAAAAGAAAAGCACAGAGTACTTGCTAGATGGAAAAGTCAAATAGAGGGAATCTAGGATTTTGGAATGTATCGAAAATTGAGTGCGGTTGTTGCAAAACCACTACCAAATCTGTAATGATATAGTAACAGAAGTGTCCTATGCAGGTATTTTGTAATGCTTCATCCTAGTAAGTGATGCACACCATTTCGGATCCCACATTTTAAGATGGGTTTAAGTTGCAGAGTGAGAAGAACTGTGATAAAACTATGATTTAATCCTTGTAGTCTATGGAAATAAAAAAACCAAAACAACCCAACACCTTCTTTTGTCTTCTGAAAGCAACTTATAGATGACTAGAACAATTTTCCAGGTGAGCTAAGCTAAGATGATGACTGATCAGTTGTCTTGTTTTTAGTGCAGAGACAGAAATTACTGCCTTACCTTGCACTAAGGCCTGAATTAATATTAACAGGAAAGAACATACTAATTTTTAAAAAGCATTGAGCACAGAAGCATATTGTCTGTTGAGGTGGTGGCAATACTAGTGATTGTAGTTGTCTTAAGTATAGGTTAGAAAAATGTTGATGCTTTAGGTTGTGAACGATGCAGCAAAATGTTTCCAGAGCAGTTTGTCAGGGTGACTTCTTGAGAAGCTTTTCAGCCTGGTGCCTCTGGGTTTGCATCTTTCATTCTCAAACAGCCCTGATGTTTGAAGCCTGTTTTAAGAAACAAGTGCTGAAAGGAGGACAGTCTTAAGGCCAGTCTGTAATTAAATCCTGCTCACAAATGTTGCTGTCCATCCCCAAGTTCTTCCTGTATTTTTACCTGGAAGATGTCTCTTTCAATGGGCTGATGACTTTACAAGGTGCAGGCTGGGTCTCTGCAGTGAAATTGGTAGGCCATTTTCTCGCTTGTTTCCAAGAAAGATGTTCAGAATTCCTACTGCCCAAACTACCTGCTTTAGGGGAAAAATACTACTGTAGGAGCCCATGATATGTCAGAAGTGAGTATTTCTAAAAACTGAATGTATTTCCTTGCCTTAGAGTTTCTTCATTCAACAGACACTTGCAGGTCTTTAAGCTTTCTGAGTGCTGAGGATAACATGTATATTGTTCACCTGTTGAAGAAGAAAACTGACTTCTGATAGTTTGGTGGTTGGTTGCTTGCTTTTTTCCTGAAGATTTACTGTTTTACTGTAGTCATGCTACTTAGCACTAGTTTCCTTCCTGTGCAAAGGTGGGATGTCAATCAGGTTTTGATTTGTTTTGCACAAATGCATATGGACTATTTGGTTTATGCTCTGGGAGAATTTAAAAGAAAACAATGGTTCCAGGAGTAAGAGGCCACTGATTTTATGATCTAAAGCAAATGTATGTCTCCTGGGTTCAGACCATGACAGCATGTCTGGAAGCCAGTTTTCAGCAAGGAGAAAGGTAGCACTTAGTCTTCTCTCTTTTCTGCAGCCTTGCTGCAGAGAAATGTGTGAAAGAGGTAAGACCGGGTCATGCTGTCCTCCTTCAGCCCTGCCACAGCCAGGGGAGTGTTTGCTTAATCTGCCAGTGGAATAACAAGCACTAATGGAAATTAGAGCAGTTGGGATAAGATAATACCCATAAAGGCAGATTATGGTGGTCAGCGTTTCTTCCAAAATGAAACTGAAATTAGTTTTTAATTATTGGGCACTGAACTATAGGAAATAAAGCATGCTTATGCACGGAAGAGGAACACATGTTGCCCATATAGGGAAGGGGGAAGTCCTACAGTTATGAACCCAGGGTTGTTGAAGGTTATCTGCCCTTGAAACGGCAAAACCACTTGGCCTGCAGGTTTAGAAACTTGCTGTGATTCTAGGTGCCACCAGCGCTTTCAATGCTTAAGCGAAGTGCAAACCGTAATGCCAGGGCTGATGCTGAAACACAGCACTTGACCTTCACTTCCTCCCTGCCGCCTGTTCCTTATGTAACTGCTGGCTGTCCTAGGGTGGCCTGTAGATGAGCTCAGCCCAACAGGAAATATTTGGGTAACTGGTGGCAGTTCTGCTAGGCATAGAATAACAATTAGTTGTATTTAGAGTCCAATGGTTGTAATATCTCAAACAACTTTCTGGCACTCTCTCCATTTTACAGTCAGGGAAAATAGCTGCAGAGAGGGAAAAATGCAGTAGGATGGAAGAGCTGGGGATGAGAGGGCTGTTAATTTTTTGTCCTGTATATTTGGATGGAACCAACTTTATTTGTACCTGGAAACCTACATCTGTGAGCTCTCTGCTTCATGTGGATAATGCTTTCTGACAGCTCTTCTGGTTGAGGCAATCCCAAAAGCTCTCCTTTTCTGATTGGCAAAGCAATAAATTGTGTGGCCTTTTGGGAAGCTTTTCTTGTCTTCCTGGTAAAGATGTGGCCCAAGGGAGAACCAATATTACAACAGGGAGAGATTAGGCTTTAAAGTCTCTATTTCCTGCTTTTTCACAGATATGGGTAAACTCAACCTTGAAACTGCACTTAACTGTAAACTGCACTGGTTTGTTTATTCCTTACTTTTGTTGACTCATCATTTAAAAATAGAGATGAATTCATGCCTTTCTTCCAAGTACTTTGAGAGGTCCTAAGCAACACAGTAATTCAAGTTAAAAAAGACAAGCTTTTGTCTAAGATGAGGTTTCTCTGAAGTGGGTTTTGTGTGGGGTTTTTTTTTTGCGTAAAGTTGCATGTTTGCAGATGTTTTTAACCATAGAGGTTAAGATCTGATAGCTCTCTTAGAGTTGTGTCTAGTGATAAAAAAGTGATGTCTTTAATACTGTGTTGCTGTCATCTTTTAAATGCTTGTGGTATTGAGCTTTCTTAATAGCTAAACTTGTGATTTCCTTTAATTCTTTGCTTTAGTTGTATGAAGATACGTACATGCTTTTTTTTTTTGGAAAAGAAGTCTTCCTGTCTTTTTGCTTGTCATATGCCGTGTGGAAGGGCTTCCCTTGTGTTTGTGCCAGGCTCTAACCACAAACTGAACCTCAGCCTACTTGTTGCAGTTTAGATGAGTTAGTTTTCTGCTCGTAACAGAAATCCTGTAAAACTATAGATACTACACAGCTCATTGGGTTCATTGACAGACTTTTAATTTTGGGAGTAGGGTATTGTGATCCACATGTATTTTCTAAGAGGAAGAAATCCCTGTTAAACCAATTGTTTGTGGTTAGTGTACTGCCAACACAGCCATCTGTGCAACCCAGAACCCACCTATTGATGGGGATGTAGATTCCACAGCAGAGCCTGGAGTGTAAAGTCCAGGGATAATAGTAGGAAAGTGCTTGAGGTTGTACATATACAGGGCACTTTGAGGACATTTCTTTGCCTCAGCATAACCTATGCAATATTGCTCTGCTGTGTAACATTATCTAGCCATAGTATCCAGCAGGGTGCTCGGAAAGAAGCAGCTGCTGATGTCTCTTTTTTATTTTCCCCTAAAGGATTTCCTGGAAAATCTGTTTCTCTCAAGAAGGGCCATACAGAAGTGATGCTTTGCTGGAAACAAAAACTGAGTTCTCAGAACTCAATAAGAGATCCTCTTGTGAAGTGAACTGAGGAAAACAAGGCTGCTGGGATTTTGGGGGCTTTTCTAAATTTGTTTCAGATGTAAGCTTAAGCTCAGAAAAGACCAGTGAACTTCAGAAAGATCTGACCAGACTGTATTTGTAACATACCCTCTGGCAAAGTATTACATGATGAGAAAACCATTTTAAGCAACTGTCTACCTCTTGTCAGGTTAACTAACTGCACTGTTCCTGAAGGAAGAGCTGAGCATCTTTGGGCAATAGGATACCCATTTGACACCATGGTTTCTGAATAACGTGTGTATTTTAGGTTTAGAAGAATAGTAGCAGAGATTAACATCAAAATACTTACTAATTTGCAGGAATATCATCAAGTTGAACGCATCTGTACATGTGTGATGACCTATCACATATGCTATCTATTCACATCTGCCTGGGTGCTTCCCACAGTCAACATGCCTGTGTCTCATGTGAGACTGGATTTTAGCAGAACAATAGCATTTCATTGAGTTGCACTTGTGAGAGTGCAAAAGGGGCAAAAAAGGCCCTGACCCTTTTTTGGGTTTTGTCGTCTGCTTATGGTGATGTGATGCAATTTGGCTGATCCATGACCCGCTTCTCCTGCCCCAGACTTCTGTCTTGGGTATATCTTGGTGATGAAAAGCCACAGAACGACCTTTATCTTCAGTGGGGACTCTGTTTTTATGGTAGGCTCTTTTTAAACACATTTGCAGGCTGGGAAAAATTAAGTCCTCCCTGATGTGTAGTGGGGCTTGGTCCTGCAGAGTTGGGGCCAGCAATGGCAGTGCTGCATCCCACACAATTGCTCCATGTATGTAAGTATCCTTCTCTTTGAGGAGCTCTGAGTTAAGGCTGTTTGCTGTGTAATTGCCTGTTGCCTTAGATTCTGATTGAAAAATCCATCTCCTAGCACCCCAGAAGGTAAATTGAAGCAGCACTATCCCATGAAATCTAGAGGCAGTAGAAGAGTAAAGGAGAAGAAG
The DNA here is from genome assembly GCA_009867235.2 of Psittacus erithacus. Taxonomy (NCBI): domain Eukaryota; kingdom Metazoa; phylum Chordata; class Aves; order Psittaciformes; family Psittacidae; genus Psittacus; species Psittacus erithacus. The sequence continues at coordinate 103,906 of WYDI02003862.1, forward strand.
ACCTTAAAATCAATGCTAGTCACCCCAGCACTAGTGCTGTTAGCTTTGGCAAATCCTGTCTCAGCAATAAAGCCAGCTGCCATTTTGGCAACAAGACAGACAGACTTGGCATCAGCCCCTCTGGCACCAAAAAATGCTTCGTGGGAGCTGGCACCAGCACTGTGAAACAAGGGTAAGGCCCAAGGGAAATGCCAAGCAGACATGGGATGAGCACTAAAAATAGTGAGTTACTGTCATTTGGAGAGAAAACAAATAGCACTTCTAAGAGTAGGGCAGCTAAGATCTCCATCAAGGTTGTGCTGGTAAGCAGCTCTGGGACAGTGCTGTCTCCTATAATGATGTGACCGAAGGACACACACAGGCTGTATTTTAGGTAGCCATATGGTGCAGGACTCTAAAACTAGAACAGACACTTACCATCTTGATCCCACATTTGGGGGATCCTGTTACTGTCTGCAGGCTCTGCCTTCTTCTCTGTCTGGAGCAGATCATCTTCTCTTGAGCCGTTACCAAAGGTCCCATTTGCATACATGCGCAAAAGGAAAACAAGAGCTGTAGTGCCAGAATGCAAGGAGCCAGGCTGGTGTCCCCGTGCCACCCAGGACACACTAGCCCTCCTGAGGACAGCCTTGTCAGATGTCTAACAGCTGAGCTCCCCACCTCTATCCTCCTTTTCCCCCCTCCCAGCAGGCTCACAGAAAGCCAAGTAGGCTTTCCAAGTGACTTCATTACCCACTCCAGACTAAAACTGAAGCCTGACATCGGTGCCCAAGACCGGGGAATGCTGAAGGGGCAGAAGTGTCCCCGTCTCCACTGAAGCAGTTAGTGCCACTTTTCAGTAGGGCAATTTCAACTCTTTAGTCTGCCTCTGCCTGAGTGGCAAAGGACTTTAAAGCCTTTTAAGACCTCTGGCCTTGAATGGCAAGGCTGGGGTATTCAAACAGTGCTCATACAAAATAGATGATGCAAATAGCGTTTGGTGTTACAATTAGTTTGGTTTGGCCGCAGCTCTGCTGCTGTGAAGCAAAGTGTGCTGGACCTGTGGCTATCATTTTCTTCTCCTTGGGAAAAAAGCAGTGGGAAACAATGTCACTGAGGGCTGGAAATTTCAAGCTACACTTAGCAAAAACTATTTTGGTCTCAGAGATGGAGCCTGGACTTTTCATTACCACCAGTCCTCCATCAGCTAAACAGCAGAGTGGGTAGGAGTGTCTGGAACAGCCTGGAAGTGGCGTCTTTTGTCTCCCCTGTCAGATGGGTGTTGGAAAGGGCTCCTCTTGGGTATCTCTTCCACATCCACTCCTTGTCTGCTCCCTGCCCTTTCTTGAGTGCCGTTCTTATGATAGCTTAATACAGAAAGCAGCTTCAGAGGAGGAGCCTACTTGCAGTACATAAGTGCAAAGGGAAGTGCTTTACTGTTGGTATTTCTTCACCCACATATGAAAAGTGAAGAGGAGGACAGGCTCCTGCTGGAATAACCAGTGACAAACTGGGTGGTGGCTTCCTCTGCAATCCCCCCTCCTTTGGTTCAGGGCTCAGTCATGACTTTTAGGTGGAGGATGTGGCACATATTTGCACTTCTCCGCTTGCTGTTCAGGATTCAATTAGAAATCAAGATTTAGTTAGAGTCAAGCATGAGCTGTTGCCACTGGGGCTTTCTGCAACACTGAGTATGTTTTGAAGTGTGCAGTGTCTTTCTCCCTGGTTGACCCATTACTCAGAGGCAAAGCCAGCTGACAGCAGTGAGGTTGAAATGCACTGTCTTGATTTGCTTATGTTGTCTTAGTAAGCTGCAGAAGTTTCTTGCACTTCTAAACCACTGAGCTGGCAGAAGTGGTGACAGGCTGCAGGGAAGAGGGACTTGCCCAAGGACAGATTCTAACCACTGCAAGCCCTTGTGCTTCATTGCACATTAAAAATTATTGATCCAGCAGACCGATTGCAGCACTTGCTCACAAGCCAGTTCCAACATGTATGGTGTCTTTTCCTGCAGTTACTCTTTGCTCCCTCTTACGATGATTAAGTCAGTTTGGCCTGACAAACAGTAAATGGAAGTGATTTCAGTGTCCTTGTTTTGTAGTTGAACTGTACACAAACTGGGGGAGCCACTTTATGCCACTCCTAAATAGGACAGCAGTACTTAGACACAAAGGGTCTGAAAGGTTTGTTTTGGACCATGTGTCCCCTAAGCAATAGAGTAGGTCCTGTAGGTAGTGGGAAATTACCAGACTGACCTGTTGCTGTTTGTCCTCTGGAATTTGTTGATGACATTCTTTGTAGGCAGTGCCGATGCTATGCATTACATGAGCCTGGGACACCTGGTCCTCACATTGGAAAGTCATCGTGTTCTTATAATGATGCCTCTAGGGTGGGGAAGTGGCTCTTCACTCCTCAGGAATTGACAAGTGGACAGATTTTGCAGGCAGGCAGCCAACTGGAAATGGTTTCCAGCCAGATCTAGCACTGCACTACTGTTCCAGCATTGGTGATCTCCCAGTGTCTCATGCTAGTTTTGCTAGCAAGCAATCTCCTTCAGAAATTTGCTGTCAAGGCAGATAGAGGTTGGTTGTTCCTGGATGTTGTCTTATTCTAGAGAAACAGAGATACATTTTTATGCCTTTCTGTATGTTTCTTTCCCTTTTCCTTTTTTTATTTTTTTTTCTTTATTCCCAGACACATCTCCAGGATGGTGAAAGATAAAATCACCTGCATTCAGGTTGCTTCTTTCACACTTTGTTTTGAATGCCTAGCAGACTTGTGTAGTCTCAGTTCTAGCACCCAAGGCTGTGAGCTAACTGGTGGACATGGGTAACTGATGCTCCTGTTACAATATGAAAATAACAGAGTGCACTGGAGCAAATAGAAGAGTCATAAGATAAAATTGTTCCAACTTTATGGTCAACCTGAAAAATATGTATATATATATGTATATACACACACACACACATATATATATGCAGAACCACAGCATTCAAGTTTTAATTGAGGGGATATTACACACCACCCATATTTACTGCTCAAAACCTCTCCCTGCCTGGGACTTTTATAATGGAGCAACTGAGAGCCTTGTGCTTCAGGCCTGACAGATTTGAGCTGCACAACTTCCACTTTTGTTCCAATCATGTTGTAGTAACTGGATCACCTAAAGATCAAGCTGCCTCCTCAGGGGGTATCAACATTGATATTGTATCTTGCTGGGTTACTAAACCTGCTTGCAAGCATCTCCCATCAAGTATGGAAAGTGAGTCTAAAATGGCCCAAGCAACGTCCATCATCAAATTCAGTTGCATGCTAAAATCTCAGGTCACGAGGCACAGTGTGTTGGGCTTGGGAAGGAGTCACACAGCATCCTTTGCTTGACATCATGTTTGGGGCATATGGGCATGTTCAGCAGACCAGGAGTACAGACTGATAAAGCCCAGAGGTCTTTAATCCCTCCTTTTCAAAAGAATCTTGCTCACCATTACCCTGAAGTGGGATCCACACTGACATGCCAAAAAAGGTGGGTGACGGCTGCCTAATCAAGCAAATGCTGAAAATCATTTAGATCCTATAATCTGTCCTGATGTTAGCCCTGACTTTTCATAACCCTCAAGAGATTCCTCTGCAGAGAAACTGCAAAACTTGTGTTTGCTCTGTTCTTCTTCTCGAATGGACATACTCTTGTGTCATAGGTGGGTGGCCTTTGCAGATGTTAAATTCCAGGTTCATATAAAGGAAGTGAAACCCATGCTGAGCCAGCTGCCTTAGAGCTGCATGTGCTTTCATTAAAATAATTATGATTTCGGCTCTGGTTTCTGGTTTCGGCTTAGGTTTTAGAAATGGACAATGAGCAGCTGACGGCTTTGGGAAAAGATTTTGTATTAAGAGGATAGGGAAGATTGATATCTTTTATAAGAAGACAGCTAACAGGTACAGAGTAATGAATGGGTGAGAAGATGGATGGGGACTTCTGTTCCCACCTCCTAATAATATGAAAGCCAGATTACAAGGTGGTGAATTCACTTCTGATGAAAGGAACTATTTGTTCACAACCACTGTCTATGAAACTCCTTGCTGCAAGACAAAGCACAGGGGCAAGAATGTACAAACTTAAAGGAGGGAGTAAAATTATACCAGTTGGAATAGCCAAAGCAATTGCAATGATTAGGAGAATGTTGGTGTTTTGAAAAGGCTCTAGGTGTATTGATTAGGGTATTACAAGGGTATGAGCTAACTTGTACAGCTTTTTACAGCTTTTTTTGCCCCTCTCCAGGGCTTTTTCCATTATCACCTATAGGGGAGTTTATGGAGTGTGTTACTGGTTGCTGTCACTCAAGACTGCAAGAAAGGACGGCTGCTACTGCTGCAGTCAAATGTGGTAATGCCTTTTTGCAAGCCACCTATTTTGTGTCAGTCTTTCCAGAATTGCTAAATTCACACGTAAATTAAGATGTTGTAGCTTTTCTGTTAAGTTACTGCCTTTGATAATCCTTCACAACTTGTCTTCGATGTGGAATGACGCTTCACCTTTTGAGTATGTGCTGGGAGAGAGGCGGGTGGATAAAGTTAGATTCCTTCTGAGGGTTTAGAAATTGCTGCATTGGCTCAGCCCTGGGATCTGCCTCGTCCAGGGCCCTGGATAGCAACAGCCAAAGTCAGATATTTCAAAGGACAGCATGAGGCCACAGAACAGATGACTAAAACAGAAAGCTGCCCTTTTAAATCACTGCTCTTTGTCCATAGAATTGGAAAAGCAAAGTTGAGAGTTTGTTTGACCCAAGAGCACAAAAGCTGGAAAATCCCGTTGCCTGGCTGATGCTAGCTAACACTGATGTTTTGTATCCTCCAGGAAATTACTAATGTGCCTGTTTTCTCTTAGGAAAAACAGAGATGTGCTTACCTTAAACGACAAGTTTGTACGGTGCCTTTAAGTTGGTGTGAAAATAAGTAATACTTGTGCATAGTCTCAGCCTAATTGTGTAGAGGAAGACCCACAATGCGATCCTCCTTTGAGAGACAGCGCCAGGGTTGGGCAGGGCAGGGCTGGGCTGGAGGGGGAAACAGCAGTGGTCACTGAGGGGTTTTGGCATCTGGAAAATGGGTATCTTTTTCTGACACTGTTGCAAGCTATCCAGCTGTCAGGAGGGTCTGTTCTGTTGGGGATTTTTGCCTTTTCTATTTTTTAATCTTTTGTTTTTCCTTTTTTTTCCCTGCTGTTGCAAATGAGCATTTGTAAGAATTATATGTGGTTTCTCTCTGGCTGCTGAAGTCCTGAAATTATTGTTAAAACTGCTGCTAAAAAAGGGATTCAGTGAACTCTCCACGGGGAAAAAAAAAAAACCCGTATATTCCTTTCCTTGTCAAATATTGTGATGTGTCAGGGTCCAAAAGCCAAAGAGGCCAAATGCAAGGGGAGTTGCCCCTCTGTCAACTAGGCTTGGAGCTGCTGCTGGGGCACACAGAACGGTCGTGGTGTCCCAGTCCCCCCGACAGACGAGGACAGCTGCTGACTAAAGAGAAGCACAAAAAAAAAAAAAAAAAAGGAGGTTGCTGAACTTTCAAAGTGGAGGTAGAAAAGGGAGTTAAATTTAGATTATCTTCTGCAGTGTCATCTCTTACACCGCCGCGGAACTTGCTGTACTCCTTGCATGGGAGAGGACAAACAAGACATGCCATCCTGGGCACCAGATGATAAATTTGTTTATAAGGCTTAATTACCCCTTGGCATGAAGATGTGAAAGGAGCTCAAGTAGAATGAGAAACCTTATGTTGAGACTAGCTGCATTTTTTCCTGGGGAAGAGTGGATTAAAATGTCTTCCCATCACCTGTCTGGTGCTAGAGAAGCCCAGTGCTGATCCTGCTGAAATCAGGGTAGTTGTGGCTGTTTCTTTAGTTGAGATGGCTGTTAACTGGATAGGCTGCGAGTGAACAGTGCTGTTAAGAGTTGCTCAGAAAAAACAGAGCTGTGGTGGCAGGCAGAAGGCAGCATGGGAGCGCTTTTGATCTGTGAAGGCTTTACCCAGGTCCCTGTGATCTGGAGGTACTTGCGGAAACCATAGTGGTTGCTCCTAGAGCTCCAGTGCTGTTCAGCAAGCAGCATCAAACTTGGCTTTCTCCTCAAAAAAACCCTAGATTAAATGTCTAATTTTGCTTAACAAGATTTAATCATCGCTGAGGAGCTGCCGGCTCTTGCCAACGTTTTTAATGGATTCCCCTCCACTCGCAGCATCCCGTTAGCAGGGAGCAGAGCGGTTGTGCTCAGCATGGCTCCCGGCCAGGGTCCCGCACCGGCAGCACGCAGCTCCCGTTGGCAGCCTGGTGTTACCCAGCAGCTCCATTAAAGGGTCAGGGCTTCTTTTTTATTTATTTTTGTTGGTTCTATTTTTTTTCTCAGAGCTGCCCGACCTGATGTCATTTCCCTCTTGCGAACACCCCGGCTGGGCTGCGTCTGAGATATGTCACGGGGAGTGGGAGGAGGAGGAGGGGGAGCCAGCGAGTGCGTGCAGTGTCCCAGGACCCTGTTTACTTAGCATTCCCAACCGTGGAAGCCCTGGTTTAAATAGGATCGAGGAGCGGGGCTGCCCACAGCAGATGAGGAAATGGTCACTGTGGGGCTTTAAATTCCTGCCTTCTCCTGCGCTGGTGCGGAGGATGAGCCTGCAGAATGCCTTTCCTCCTGGGTCTCAGACAGGTAACCAGCTGCGGTGCGGTGGGAGCTGCTCGCTCAGGTGGAGGGTGTGACTGATTTGCTTTTATTTTGACCACCCCCGCACCTCAAAGAAAGCGATTTCTGACTTTCCCAAAGCGCAGTCGTACAAACGGAGCTTCCCCACCCGTGGCGTTTGGTCAGGGAGCGCGGCAGTGGGAGAGACGCTTTTTATCAGCGAGGAAGGAGCAGAGCTGTGAGGGAGGGACAGCAACTCGCTTGTTGTTGTTGCAGGGTGTGCGGCAGGGCGGCTCTTTGTGTCGTGCTCCTCTGCAGTTTCTATTTGCTCGGCGTTCATGGTACTTTCCACAGTCCTTAATATGGAATTGTGTTTACATTGCTTAAATACGTGCCAAACTTTGAACACTTTTCGTGTGTGGGCAGTATGCTGAGTGTTAAACCGAGTGTGTGTGTGTGTGTGTGTGTGTTTAGAAAAGGCATGTTTATATATCTCATCTCTGACAGAGGTCACCAAACGGCATATAACAACGTGCTGTGACCCCCAGCTTGGTGACTTTTTAACTGAGCTTAAACAAGAAACTTGGGACAATCTAATAGCTGGTAATGGCGAGTGGAATGAGAAACGGTAGCAACTGCCCAGCTGCTCCCCGCTGGAGGAGGTGCCAACTATGTGTGCCTGTTCTCGGGGAGAGCAAACCCTTTTTTTGGTCTGGGAGGCACGTCTGTCGGGGAGTTTAACTTGTGAACTCTTTGCAACACCGCTGGGATCTATAATCCACAATAAATAGATCTTGTATGCTATCAGAGTGCTGCTTGCAGCTTCTAATTTCGAATTAAAAAGTCAAGATTGGACCATAGCATGCTTTAAACCTACTTTCAGCTGTTCGGAAATGAAGGCAAAAGGACTTGAGCACACTGCTGAGTAAACAGTGCTGCCTCTCTTTCCTTATCAGTTAAGTTTTGGTGAAATGCAGCTCCCCCCTCCCACCCTGCTGAACTGAAAACAGTTTTACATAAGAAACTACCTCTAGCACAATGACCTTCTGTATCTGAATGCAGTAGCTATAATAATAGTTCACTTGTTAGCACTCAGGGCAAAGAGACTTTCCCTAAAAACATCGAAACTGAACCAAGGAGGGAATATTCAGACACGAAGGCTAAATGGCTTGAGGTAACTCAACTTGCAGTGAGACATAGCTAGCTTAAATGCTGAGGCTGCTCGAGTCTCGTGTGTGTGGTGTTCTCTAAAGTTGATCTTTCTGTTTTAGAGAAACGTTTGGGACAGTGGAGGTGCTGCATATGGTGTAAACCCAGAAGTTTTTTGTAATTCGGCTTCATTTGCTCCAACTGCGAACATCTGGTTATCTCAGTGGGCTGGATGGTGCTTTTTTTCTTGGCTTGTAACTTTTTGGCGCCTACACAGAGGCATTTGCAGGAAGCAGAAAAAAGGTGTTGCCTCAAAAACGCAAGAGCAAAGCTCTTGACTATTTTTATCCACTGATGAAGGATATAGTGGGAAAGAGCTGCTTGTGGAGCTGCTTGAACTTTGCTTAGTTTTAATCATTTTGAGTTTTAATTTTTGGTCTTAAAAACCTAAATGTTTGTGATTGTGTTCTATGTTCAAAAATTTCTTTTTCTGCTTCTAAAAGAGCAGGGGAAAAAAGGGTTGTTAGTGAACAATGCTCTTTAATTAAAAGTGTGGGAGGAATTCAGACACATCTCATCACCTCTATTGTCTCTTGTGTTTGCGCTGGCCTGTAAACACTTGGTTTTCTGGGATGTCCTTTGTTGTTCTTGTTCCCACTCAACACAAGGATTGTTGCCCCTGGGCTGCAGGGAAAGGTGCTGAATGGGGTGCCCTCTCATGAGCTACGAGGACAACAGCGGTTGTGGTGGGAGCCTCTGCTCTCTGGGACGGGCACCCCTGCTCATTCCTGCCCTGAAAGACTGCTTCCCCTGGATCTGCCATCACATCTTTATTGGGACTCAGTGGCATTGCAGCCTGGCAGATGAACTGCAGAACATATGGTAAAAATAGGGTGTTTGGTTTGGGGGATTTTTTTTTAGTGGTTGTTGCAGTGGGGATGATGTTTAAATGCCTAAAAAGCTAGGTCAGCTTTATTTGACATCAGTGCAATGTGGGTGTGTAAAGCTCCCATCCCAGGAAACATAATTGTAGAGGATCTCAGCTTTCAGTTTTAAGTGAGCATTTCCTCTGAGGGTTGCAGGTGGAAGCTTGAATGTTCATGTAATTTGCTGCATAAATGTAAAATGGGGGGAAAAAAAAAAAGAAAAAGAAAAGATGGGAATGTTGGATCCCTGACCTTTTCCGGTTTAATTTTAACTGCTTGAGGTTTTCACTGATGTCAAGTGTTTGGTGGTTTGAAACAACAGAACACAAGGCAGCCTCCTCAAAGCTGTAATTTCCTAGAAGCGTCTATCTGTAATGTGAAAGGGCTGGGACTACAGCTGGGAAGCTTCTAGCAAGGCGTGAAGGGAAGTAAACACTTTCACATGGGCTTAAAATGCCAATGTGCAGCTCTTGGAGTCTGAAAGTGAAACTTGCAATAAACAAAAATGAAACCAGCTCTTACTGAACTATATCAAAATGTCCGCAATCTGTGAAAGGACAGCATTCCTTTAAAGATTTTGGAGTATCGCTCTAAGATAAATGGATGCAACAAACCAATTTGTTCCTCAGATAAAGGTTAATAAAACCTTGGAGGTTCTGCATCCACTGGGAGTGTGAGGATGGTTCTGCTGGGCTGATTAATCATGGTGATTTAAATATAATTCTCCTGATGCTGGCATTAGAGAAGCAATAAGTGTTGTGGATTAGAGCTCCCACTTCGGAGATCTTTATTGTGCCTGGGACAGCTCAGAGCTATTATTTCTCCCAACTTATCATACTGTAAGTATTCGGATGTTTGTACTTAATACATTTTGGTTTTTCCACATTCAGCAAAACCAGATTTGTGGTGGGTGTCTTATGAAGAAATGGCCAGATTTGATTTATTTCCTGGCCTCAGCTGTGTGTCGTAAGGCAGGCTTACAGGAATTATCCCTTGTTGAGCTGGCACCCGAGGTTCCAGTAACTCCCAGCAATCAAAGCCATTTTCATCTTTACCAATCTTAACATGGTTTTTTGTTAAACTGAACCCACCAAACGCACAGCACTTGCTTCGATGGTGGATTGTTGCTTTTATGTTCCAAAGGACTAACAAGTGTGGTGTTTATGAGAGCTGACTGGTGGCTTTGGTGCGCACTCAGCTGGGTTGGTGTCAGTCCTGACCTACCCTGGTGATCAAGGGTTCCCCTGCAGTTTTGCCAGTCCTTGCTGCCATCCCACCTACTGTCCTTCTCTGAAAGGATCTAATGATCTTTTAATTTAAGATGAATTTTGTTTAGGAGCTGGGAAGCAGCTGGCAAACCAGGAATTGTAGTAAACTCTGTGTCAAGATTTGGCATTCCGGTATTTTCAGTAGCAATTTTAACTTACTACTGAGTCTTTTATCTGCCAGAAATGTGCATCATCTTTATTAGCTTTATGTTTGCATTCTCATGAGGTATTGCTGATGGTCTTGGCTGACCCACACTAGTGATAGTGTGATATGTGAGCTTGAGTAAAAGCCAAGTGGTAACTCATTGGGTATCAAATACAGTTTTTTTCCGGTTGGCTGTTTCAGCCACATTGACGATACTGATAATCACTTCCATTCTGTTACTGTGGGTGCTTAAAGAATATACATGGTTCAGATTCTGATTGTGAGTTACTCAAGGTACATAGTCTAATTTATTTTTCTGAAGATTGTGTCACTTGCTTAAATCCATCCTGCTTTGTTGTTAAGGGGGCAGATGGGTACTGAAAGCAAAGGTCTGCTGCCTGTGAGTAATGAGATCAGTGAAATAACTAGGTCAGGATTTTTTTTATTGTTGGATAGATGCTTATTACCAAAGTCCCCTATGGGAGCCACAAAGCCAGGTCTGGAGAGGTCACAGGTTGAGCCTGAGTCCTGCTAAAGCCAGTAGCAACTTGCCTTCCTGTGAGTGCCGGTTTGGCAGCCTCCCTTCAGCCTGCTGCTGGGCTTCTCATGGTGTCCCACTGTTTGTAATGCATTATTCAGTTCCATTATTAATCCTCATCTCTTCCAGATCAAACAGTAATTTGCTACATAGTGCCTTGACAAATAGTGTACGTGAGGTTTGGAGAGAAATGGGAGTAGGTCTAAAGAACTGGCTACCCTAGAAGACAGGAATGGCATATAACCTACTGTCAGTAAATGGAAATCACATTTGCACACAAATGTTTTCCGGGATGTCTGGGTATTACCAAGGTTAGGATGAACAGATACTCTGTCAGGTTGAATGACACACAGAGGCCATATTTAGGGTAATGGAGGCCGGATTTCTGTGGAAAGAGGAGACAGAGCAAAGAGCTAAAACGGTTATTAGATCTGTGTGATATCAGCTACTGCTGGTTTTGGTTACCTGGTTAATGCCAGCTGAGGAGTCATCTTTTGTAGGTGGTTCACTGCCAACTATGCACTTTTGAGTGTGGGCTGTGGTGTTTGTTGCTGCAGTTGCCCGTATTAATTTTCAGCTTGGAAAATAGCCACACCGATCCGGAATTTGCTCATCTTCATCTTTCTCCTTTTTGACATAGCAACAACATTCCCAGGTTAACTGCTGGCTTTTGAGAATAGAAAATTATGAAGTGCCTTGATCCTTTTGTTGTAATGGTACTCCACTGTCCATCAGTTCTCATTCCCTCCATTTCCTACACTGGCTTCAGACAGAATAAATCCTAACAAATTTATGGATATTAAACCCAACCATTTAGTACTGAAAACCTTCAGAAAAGTAGGTTGAGGAGGTCTGATTTCATCCTTTCTTGCGGCAAGGTCCAGTTCAAGTAGCCTAGAGATCTCCCTGAATGCTTCCTGTCTTGATCATGCCCTGTATTTTGACCTTTTAATTTGACACGTAGACTTCCAGCAAAGGTCCAATACTAAACTGGAAAGTGGAGAAAATAGTTGGCTTTTTTCCCTGGCACTGACGTTAATGTTTGCTGTAGCTTCAGATGTGACAACATGCAGCACTGCCTTGAGTCTTCTTCTGCCTACCACTGCTGGGTATTTTAAGGATTATTTGTAAAAGCACTTGACAGCACGAGTGTGCTACTGGCAGAGTTGCCAGCATGGTTGTGGGCTTGCAACAAATGCCAGATATCAACAAGAAAATAAGTAAATCTTACTTTTATTCCAAGTTGCTTTATAAAGTTCATGACAAGTGAAAACTAATCCAAAATGCCGCATCTTAAATAGAGGCTTTCCAAACGCACTGAGGTGAGGTCTTCCCAACTCAACTGGTTTCGTGAGACAGAGCCTCCACTGGGTTTAACAAATGGTCTCTATTGGACTGGATGGGGGGAGAACGCAGACTCCAGATCTGCAGAGCTTTCTCCTGAAAGCTGTTGGCTTTGGAATGTGGATCAGGGATACAGTGTTTCCAGTTTCTTAAATCTGCCTGAGCTCTTAGCATGACGCCAAGGAGTCCATGATGCACATGAGTACGTGTTGCTTTACAGGACAAAGCCAAACTCTTGAAATAAGCTGGAAATCTCCCAGGCTTTGCAGGTGGGAGATAACGAATGGCGTGTTCAGGCTTCTTAGTTGCGAAACAGGAATATTCTGTTCTGATGGAGTTGAGCAGTTTTTGAGAGCAGACCCATGTAGATACTGCTTAGTAATCCCGTCTGGAGGTGTCTACAGTTAACTGAACAAACGGTGGTGGGCAGGGATGTGCTTGCCTGGACAATAAGAAAACAAGGCACTCCTTCAGCAGGGGAGCCTGGCCTGGAATGTGGTAGTCACTGGCTATTGGGGGAGAAAGTGCCTTTTGGAAAGAAATTCTCCTCCTCCTTTGTATAAGATTACCTACTCCACCCCCCCGCACCCTCCCAAAACCCCTCTGTAATTGTTCAGTAAAAACTCCATGCTGCTAAGAATGATAAGGATTTAAAATTGTGAGTGCTACTTGCAGTGGAAGTTAGAAACAAAGGCAGGTCATTAAATGCTAATACTCAACTTTCTTCTATATGATTTTTTTTCCCCAGATATATTTTTCTTATCTATAAAACTACTTTCAGTCCTGTTCCTTGTCCCCTACCTGTTGGTGTGAAAGAGGAAATAGTTGCTTTCATAGCACAAGCACTTGTGATATATTTTCCAGGAGACATTTAGTCTATGGATTCCTGTATTGCTGATATGTCTTAAGTAGTTACAGTTTTGCAGCATGTGACACAAAGCAGGAATAGGAGAAGGAAGTAGAAGTAATACAGAATTGATGGTATGAAAAGTGCAGGCTGGGATTTTACCAGGAATTGAAGCCTGATGGAAGTGCTTGGTGGTGAGCAGAAGTTTCCTGACAAAAAAAATACCATGATCTCTGTACTGATGGCAGTGTGTAACCTCCTCCTTGGCTTGCAAAACAGTGCAAGAAACTGTACAGCTTGTTACAGAAATGAGTCTTGACTTATGTGGGGAGAGGAAAGGAGACTGAAATGCTCAATCCAAAGGAGACACCTGTAGCATGTTCCAAAACAATGCTCTCCTTGTGCTGGAAGCTTTGCCTAGTAGGCTTTTTCCAGTGATTTGTTGCCTTTACATGTTATCTCTTTCCCTGTGCTGGGTTGAGTAACCTAGCGTTGGAGGTAGCTGTGCTCTGAGCAGGGGTCGGGCCATGTGACCTGCTGGGATCCTTTCCAAACTAAATTATTGCTTGATTCTGTGAAACTGTTTGGAAACAAGGGTGACAGTTCTGGGTCTGACACGTGGCCCTGGGTCTGACGGCTCCCTGTTCCCAGAAACCCATTGGTGGCTGGGCTGGCAGAGGGCTGCAGAAAGGCTCAAAGAGCAGCTGCTTGGACTTTGAGGAGTATGGCTGGCATTGCAAGGACTTGAAAACCCAGGACTTTCTGAGCTGTGGGAGCTGAAAGCCAACTGCAAAGACTATTTAAAGGTACAAGTGCTTATATGTTAGCAAAGAAGCTAATTTCTCTTGGTCAGTATGTAAAGAAGCTAAAGACAGCAAGATCTGAACTCTGCTTTAGATGGTAAAGTAGGATGTTGTTTGAGACTTGGTCTCCAAAAGCAGGCAGGAATAACCTGCTGATAGCAGCCTAGGTACTGAGGATCTTTCTGACATGCACACCTAGCCCTTCATAGACCTGTTTGCCATCTGGGCTAAGAAGAAGCAACCATGCACATAAGCATGTGGTGTTGTGGAATGGTCATTTCAGATATAGTAAGGTTCGCAAGAGGGAGTCAGGAAGCTCAAGTAAAAGGATAATGTGATTAAAGTCTCAAAAAATAAGACTTCTAGAGATTCTTAAGTGGGGAAAATACAGTGGCGTTGAAGTTGTTATAGGTTGTTGCTGCCAAAAGACACTGATGTGTTCCTTATTACTGCTCTTTGAATCAGGCACCACTGAATGGAACAAGTTTTGGGGGAGTAAACAAGTTTTGGGGGAGTCAAGGACAGATCAGTGCTGTGGTACAGAGTTGTTCCTGAGGTGGGATTCTGTGCTTTCACCACCTCTACGAGATTCATTTGCTGGTTCAGCGGGTCACATTGATCTTTATGTGTCACAACCGCAGGCCTCAGCTGGTCACTTTCTGGCTTGTGCATTATCAACAGCATTGTAATTTTGCAATGGGATCTTAATTTCTCAATTCTGTTGCTAGGAGAGCCAAAATCTATGCTGTTCATCGGTTAACTCTACAAGGCCAACGAAAATGAGAAGTGTAAATAGACTAGTAAGAGGAGATCAGAAATAATGTGTCCTGTTTCTAGTTCTTTTTGCTGACTAAGGTTACAACTTTTTGGAATGAATAGCATGTCTGAAGCAGAAAATGCTGTGCTTGCTCAACAGTGTCTTGTAAGAGTTGCAGTTAGAGATGGAAACACCTCCTTACCCTATAGGAAAATGTTGTGTCTGCTGTTGGCATGCAGCCTCTCAAGGCAAGAACATAAAGTGTTTGCTTTAGCTACCTGTAGTAAAGCAGTTCAACTGGTCTGTCCAGCAAAATGTTCTTCTCTCTCTCGAAAAAGGAGGCAGATACCCCTCCAGCTTGTTTCCTCTGTGGGTGAGTTTTGAAGAGCGGCGTATTGGTGCTTGTTAGAGCCTTCCTGTGGAAGGAAGGGAAGCCATACACGTGTGCTGACTGGTGGTTTCTGAACTGTGCTCTCACCTGATCAAAAACCCTTTCAAAAGGGTTTTCAGAAGTTGGTGTGACTTCTGAAGAGAAAAATGCAGCGTGGGATCTTTTCTGTACTATGGGTGTTCAGATGAGGGACCCACAGGCCTAGTGTGGGGAGATGCAGCTCTGACTGGGGTGCTGCATGGTGGTGGGATGCTGGTGCTCCCCCAGATCCCCAAACAGACTGAGTGTCCTTAAGAACTTAGTGCTGGACTCTTCTGCATTGAAGCTACTGCCTTACCTCTCTCGTTCAGTGAGGTGGTCCATCATTTGAGGTGATCTTCGTGTTTTGTGCATATATAGTGGCTCCATAGAGCTCAGAGGCATGGCTGTGTGCCCTCATAAAACAGAGGACAGTGCAGCTTAGCAAGTGTTGGGGTCTGCTGATGTGTGTTCCTGTAACCTGCTGCTTGGGTTTTGTTGGGCTTTTTGTTTGTTTTGAGAGGTGTTACTTACAAAACTGATTCTGTCAACACATCTTTCAGTATAAACCTCCCCGCCTCTTCTTTGCCTTACAATAAATTTTAAGAAAGTGAAAATTTTAGACTTTGTTACAGGTTTGTTTGCAGCATCAATGTTTTTTATTAAGATCTCTCTTTCATAAGAAACTGTGTAGTGTAACTTCCAGGTTGCCTCAAAGCCTAAATCCTAGAGGATGTACAAACCACAGCCTGTAAAATGCTTTTGTTTTCCTGTGTTTTGTACTTTTTCCCACCCAGATTTTTAGACTAGCAGGAAAACTGAGACTCTTGTGAAGCGGTGTACCATGTGGGGAGCAAGATCTTGCACCATGGTCTTCTTCCATCTTAAGTGTCCTGAGGACCTGCTGGGTGATAAAGTACAGCTGATTTGGCTGAGCTCCTGGACTACTTTGGTATTCCAGGAAGAAGTTTTACAGAAATGCTTATCTTATACAAAGCACATGGCTGATTATGAAGGAATCATTTTAGATTGGAATCTTGTAGGAACATACTGCAATTATCAGTTTGATCTAAATAAATCCAAGCAGGCTTTTCTCAAATTATAATGTTCTGTTTATGAATGCATTTCCTCCACTTGGCATTCAGCCCCACTAATGCTGCAATACTGTGTAAAATGTGGAACAAATGACATCTCTTCCTTAAGAGAATGTCTGGCTCCTAGAACGTAGTAATCTTTAATGGGAAAGGGATGATGAGAAAGCAGGGCTGACTTGAATGCGAAAGCAGTGTAACTCATGATTTTGGAGATATGGGGTTTTCTTCTGAACAGTTGGTTGTGATTTTTTGGTGATCTGTAGCTATTTTTTAACTTCTTTATGTATTCTAGAGTTTCCCAAGACCATAGTTTGTGACTTTTCTAATGCTCGCAGATCATTAAGTAAAGAAAAAATTACATTTACAGAAGATACTGACAAAGCATCTTAAAAGTTTGTCTGTTTAATTTTAGGACAAGGAAACCTGCATGGGTGTCAACAATCAAAGTTACATATGTGAAACGGGCCACTGTTGTGGACAATCCCAGTGTTGCAACTACTACTATGAACTCTGGTGTAAGTCCTTCCATTTTGTATGGCTTCCCTTCCTAATCTGCATGGCTCTCATACAGGTCTGGCTTGTGTCCCTTGGGGTTTTACATTCAGCCCTTGTTACACGTCACAGTTACATTTCAGTGCAACACAAACCGGAGTTGACCTGGCATGGCAAAGGAAATAGGGTCTCTGCAGTGGACATTGCATGCTTTTTGAGGAGTAATGGCTCATCTTGCCAGGTTCATGACTGGAGATTTGTTTGATTTTTCTCACTGATTTGGGCAATACCGAGGGTACGCAAGGAAACGATGCTTGAGGGAGAAATGCCAATGCACGCTATACTGGAGTTTGAAACACTCAAACAAAGAACTAATTCAGTATCTCTCATCTTACTGGTTTAGTTCTTTGCAAGAGTAAGAGTTTAAATCTCATTTATCTTTTTAAAGCTATCCTTTCAAGGAGGGGTGGGGGCAGGACATTTATTCTCTTCAGGATGCATTGTGTTTGGAGCACAACTCCTTGGACGGAGTGGGTCTTGGGCAGATCTTGTGGGCTAACAGTGGCTGAATACTGTGGGCTGTGAGGAACATACATTGCTCATGGCAACCCCTCTTACCTAATCTTTCCCAAAATCTGGGATTTAAAACTACCCATGTTTCCAGTGGGTTGCGTGACTATACCTGTTAAATCCATTTAGATGGCAGCAGGTCAAAGCACGTCAGCAAAACTCTAATAAAATTACATGGGAAAAATGGGGAATTGAGAGGATAGGGAAGTAAGAAATGCTAAATTTTAAAGGCAAACTTTTACGTTCGTGCTGTTCTGATGATGTCCTTTCTTGAGGAGGAGAACAAAGGGTTGAACACTGGTGTTGATGTGCTGTTGTACTGCTAGGAGCTTAGGCTGGGAAGGCATCTGTGCTCCAAGAATTTGGAAATGTGGAACTCTGAGCTCTGCACCCCCACATTAGAGAGGCTGGAGAAACTTTCTTACCATATCCAGTAGTATCTTGTAGCTTTTATGCAACTGTGCTGTCTACTTAATCCCTCTGCTGTGCCCATAGTTTCACTTTCTCAAAGTATCATGTGTGGAAATGTATTGTACCTACAAAGATTGTAACTTAACCTTTATCTAAGGACAGCAATAGTTGAATCCTTTAGTCTAGAGACATACTCTTACTCTTCAAATTAACCAGTGAAGCATGGATGGTGTGGTTATAAACTAAACAGGAATCTCATAGACTCCTTCAAGTCCCACTGTGCATCAGACTGTAGTGGCTGGCTGTGTTGATGCTGATGGCAGGATTCGAATGTATTGCAGACCTTCTACAGCAGCTTGATTTTCAGAAGTCTCTGAACACTTCAAGAAACAATTCATGACAAGAGGAAAGGGTGGGGGGAATGGGGGCTAAGTGGGCAGCTCCAGGGACCCTAGCAGGCTGAGAAATAGGCATGAATACATGGCTGCCTTGGGCTGCCTTGTTCACATCCTAGCAGTGGGCAGCATAGACAGGGCAGGACAGATAGCTGGAATTTGTTCTATATGGGGCTGCATGGGCAAAGCAGAGAGGGGGAAGGTCAGACCCAGTTCTGGATTTATGTGGGTGGGAATGTGGAGGAAGATGCATGTATGCAAGGGTTTACAGACTCTGTGGCAGGCAGGGTCTAAATTGAGCAACAGCATGAAGTACAGCTGCACGCTGGAGCTTGTTGCACAGTCGCCATCTTTCTCCCATGGACATCTTGAAAGAGAGACTTAATTGAATTGGATACAAACAATACAGCCTGAACAATAGCCCCCTGCCATTTTAGTGGAGTGATTTTACTTTAACTGTCTTGTGCTCTCAGTACGGCACGGACTTTGAGACTTGGCAGTGCCTGGCTGCATCATAAAAGTTCTTGGAAGATAAAACCAGATTTTGTTAGAAGGAAGCAGAATTTTTCAGGCTTCTTTCTAGGGCAAGTACAGAGGTCATGCTGAGATCATGGAATAAACATATTGGTGGCACACACTGCTGGATGGCTCCTCGAGAGGAATGGTTTTCTGTGTTGAGATTCATATTCCTTCTGCGTTGCAGAGAGCATCATATACCACACTGCGATGAGAGGAGTAAAGCAAACATGAGACCTATTCTTCTAGGCTTTCTGCAAACTCAGGCAAATGTCCAACATCGATTTAAAATTGGTTAATGTTTTCTAAGCTCGCTTTGCCATTGTGTTAGGAAAAAGCTTCTGGGATGGGAGGGAGCAGGCAAGGGGGAGCATGTCCTTTAAATGAAAACTCATATTCTAGAGCTTGTGAGCACAGATGCAGAACTTACCTGCTGCTCCTGTTCTTGAGTGTCTTCAGTAAGTACATATGGTGAGGTACTCTTTAAGACCTTCAAGGTGAATAGCAGTAATAGTATATGTAAAATAGTCTCAATATGAGCCATAAATTGATGGTGTGGAGTGTAACAGCTTTACATGCTTGGGAATAAATGAGCTTTTAAAAAGTTATTATTAACTTTTGGGTTAATGAGCAGTTGACTTAGCAGCACCTTTAAAGTATGGCTTCATGGTTGTTCTGTGTTTTGATTTTAACCAGCGTATGCATGTACTGCTGTAGCTTTTGAGAAGTTTCTGCTCCTCTTGACCTTCTCGGACCACCAGTGCTTTTGTGTGCCTGAAAACAGACCTTCTTGCTAGTCTTATTGAATTAAATCCTGGATTTATTTACCACCACAGCTTTGTGGGGAGAAGAAGCAGAGGAGGGTGGCATTTGAAATGGAAAAGAAAATTAGTTTGTCTTTGCTGGACATGCCTTCTGAAATGTGATCCTGTGGGCACCGTCTGTGGCCACTTGGAGGTTTTTCCCATAAAAAGGATCTTTTTTCCCAGTTTAAGAATTTGAGGGGAATTTGTTTTTAAAAACAGCTGATCTCAACATTTCTAGACAGCACGTTAAGTTTGCAGTAATTACAAACCAGTCCTTGTGGGCAGTGGAATAGGATGCAAAATCAAGGTATTATTTTGTTAAGGGGTGGAGTGGAGGAATGGAGAACATGATATGCCAAGCAGGTGGACGGCCTGTGTTTAAAATTAGATAACAGCCCAGTTCAGATCCCCCACCCCACCCTTATTAAAAAAAATAATGAATAGTGCCATGCTGCCAAATAATAAAACTATGTCCAGATTTATATATGTATAGGCCTAATAGCTATATAAAGGTGTATTTACTTCTTAGCTCAAGCTTGGTAACTGGTAACACGAGGGAAAATGTGCAGTATGCTTTTGAATTTTCTTGGAATAGAATCATAAAAAGTAAAAGGGAAGAAGAGGCTTTACTGTTGCTTTTGTATTTGTTTGGATGGTGATTGAGCTGGTTCAGCATTTTAGCTTTGCAGTTTCTATGGGCTCCCTAAAGAGCTCACGGTCCCCAAAGTGGGGATTGTGGTCTTGGGAGAATGGCAGCAGCCCCTGGGTTCTGCTTGCTTACAGTTTTCATTCAGGTGTGTTATGATGTGATTGTGATTTACTGGAGTTGCCCAGTGTTGGCCTTTGCCCAGGCCTGACAGGCATCTACTGCTTAAATATTCCAAAATACCATTTTCCAAAATGCAGGAGGAAGGTAACTGGGGAAGAATGCCATTCCTGTGTTTTGCAGGTTAAGAACTAAGGCTCAGACATTTGGGATTTTCATAAGTTTAAGTGTATAATTAGGGCTGAAACCCAAATTCAGATCTCCTGACATCCATCCTTGTATGTTTCCTTGCCTATTGAGGACCAGCATGAAATTGAATGGTTCCAGAGGCTCTGAACACAGCAAGAAAAACTGTAGAAAGTAGCTTGCATGGTGTGGTTGGAAAAAAGTACACCATGCTTCAGGAGCCATGGAACATGGAAACAGGCTGCTGGCCACTGTGTGCAGAAGATCTTAGTTTTAGGATTTTAAAGTTAGAGGGCTTAGCTGGTCTTAGGTCATGTAGGTACTCTGCAGCAAACCAGCACTGGCAGTGGGTGAGTATTCAGATGTTAGATGTGCCTATTTTGCTTCATTTTGGCTTCTTCAGCAAAGTAAAAAAGATCTTGATTGTTTGGGCCCTGGTGGAAGGGTTGTACAGGAAAAAAATGTTCTGTTTGCAGACAGCACAGTTGATGTTTTTGCTGATTGTGAACATTTTGCTCATCTCTGCACGCTTCCCCTTGGAATCTCTAGACAGATCTTTTCCCCAAAAAGCATGCTGCCAGAAAATTTTGGCAAGGATCCGGTTAGTTGCTAAAACTAAAGCAACTGCTGTACCACGTACATGTTCCAGGTCAGCTTCATAATAGGAATTCATTTCCAAAACTTGCTCCAGTCTCCAAAACTCTCAGCCAAACAACATATCAGTCCCAGGTTTTCTTCCTTACTGTGTGTTATCTTATCGTTCAGTCCATGTCCTTTTCCAGAGTGGGGTTTACCCTGTTCCTTGCCTTTCACTCAGCCTCCTACATGGTTGCACTTGCTTTCTCTTTAGATGTATTAAACTTCACCTTTGGCTGCTGTTCCTTCTCAGCTGGTGCTTCAGCGATAATGCTCCCATGACAAGGCCTAGCTGACAGTATAGGACAAACAAAACAAATGTCACAACCATGCAGAAATTCATGATAAATAGGGTCACTGAGGGAGTTATTTCCTGATTTCCTTGCACATTTTTTAGCCTAATCCAGACAGCAAAATTGTCTTAAGCTTGTTTTGATGTGGCTCGGTAAAATTCACAAACCCAAAGGAGAAGGCAAGCTGTCTTGCATAGCCTGACAGTGCAAAAACTGACTTTTGCCCTTTGTGGCCTTCTTCTACATACTCTCTGTTGAGCAGCGAGGAAAGGCAAGAGAGCTTGCTGGCACCGTTTCACCACCTGCCTTTTGTACCTCGAGCCCAGCTTCTCACCAGATACCCAGATCTATTGGTGCAGTGTTCTCCAGATCTTGCTTCCAGGTGTTCTGGACATGGTGTCAGCTGATTTTCCCCTGTGGTCTCTGTTAGACTGCTGTTCAGTGTGCATTTTACCAACATAAATGTCTTGGGAGGCATAAGTCAGCTGGAACTGACTGGACTTGCATCTTCTGGAGCACAGAAACAATTGCTTTTCAAATAGTCCCTCCTCAGAAGAGAGGCATAAAAACAGTGCCTGCAGATTTACTGCCTCAAGTTGACTCTTACTGCAAGATAAGCAAAGGATTTTTCTGAAATGTGTCTTTTTCCACCTTACCTCATGGCAGTGTGTGTGCCATGTATATTGGACACTATTCTGAAAACTAGAAACCAGCTACAGATAACATTCATCTCCTTTTGTCTGAGTTACCAGTCTGGGAGCAAGCAAACTAGCAGAAGTTGGAAATATTGTTTTCAGCTTTTCTTTTGCCATTGTACTCTACAAATGCTCATAACTTTTTCCTGCAGTGTGATCAGGCTGCGGCTACAGTCCCATTGATTTAAACTGACATAAAGCTGTCATTGAAAGTCTTGCTGCTGTTGTGTTTGGTAGATGAGTTGCAACCTGCTCTGGTTCCTTCAAACCAGTTCAGACACAGTTGCGACACAAGAAGAGATGGAAGAGGCAGCAGGAGGCATGGAAGAGACAGGCAGAAGAGGATCTGTGCTGGATGACACTATTAAACTCAATGCATCCAGGTTCTGTTACCAAGTAAATCTCTCTCGTGTTTTTCATGATAGCCACCATTTGGAACGCTACTTTTTAATCAGTGAAGTTGTCCCACTTCTTCTGTTCTGAACTAGCTCTTGTGGAGCCAAAGCTATTACCCATATGCTTGTCAGGCAGACACAAAACCACTTTGCAATATGTTTTGGCTTGCTTTTAGGGGACTTTCTTCAAGCAACAGAGTGATGGCATTTGCCAAGTTTACCAGGACCTTGAGGGCAAAATTCTCTGTTCCTACCCTTGGAGCATTCGAGAAGATATTTTCCATTTTGCACAGAATAAAAGGAGTTTCCCTGAACTGGAATGCTGATGGCAACATCCTATGCAGCAAATACAGTACATCATCAGCCTGAGCATTGCTCCCACCTTTTTTCATGCAGAGTGAATGCTCTGGGTTGTTTATTTTTTCTTGAACTATTTTATTCTTAATCATTCTTAAGTTTGAGCAGAGCTCTGGTCAGCATCCCAGGAAGGTTCTTCTTGAAGCTTTAAGCCTGGCATGTTATTTCACAGCTGGTAGAAAACATCTCTGGTGCATGACCATGTGATGAGGCTCCGTTTCCCAAGGACTCTCTAAGTGTAGCAGCCTTCTCTTTCTTTGGTATTTCCTCTGCTTGTGGGAGATGGCTTTCCTTGGAGCTAATTCTGTCCCTGGGTATTTCTGCAGCTCCTGTTGTGACTCTGAGCTTGGTGCTCATGTGAAGCTTACACCTCTGAGCCTGTCTGATGCTGGGTAAGAGGATGATACTTCTTTTTTTATGAAAGGTTTTGACGCCCTGGCAGGGAAATCTCTTGGCAAAACTCAGCTCTTTGGCTGTGTCTGATTCACCCCTTGGTTGCATCATTATCCACCCATTAGCATCACCAGTGAATTCGGCGGAAAATATAGCAGTGTTTCTCAGGATTCAGCCTTTTTTGGACTGGAGAGTTTTTTCAGCTTCTGACTCTTCCATAGACCAAGAACCCGCCTGAAATTGCTTTCCAAGTCCAATGGTCCCCTGGGGCATGTTTAGCTCCAAACTGGTGCATGACTTCTGTTGATGCTGGTCATCAGTGGTTGTTTTTCCAAAGACACTGTTTGCTTTTTGCTTGTTACATTGCCCTCAGGTTGTCATAAGTTTTCAATCCCAGTGGTCACCACCAACCTGGCAGTGGGTAATAGTATCTCTCAATGCAGACATTCAATGGCGAACTTGGATCAAGATGCCCAGTAGTCTCCCAGCCTCTTCTCCTTTTCCAGTGACTGCAGTGATAGCTCAGCACAGTGCAGCTGAAAACCAGCCTGTGTCCCTTTGGGGGGGGAGGCAGACATTGAAGAGCACAGGGAAGGTTTTTGGGGACGGTGAATGCAACTGGAAGCTCACCTTTACTTGGCTTTTAGAGGCCTTTTAATGCCAAACTTCTGGTGCCTCTGCACATCTCGCCCATTTTCTGCACAAGGCAGAGCCAGTACCTCCTTTCACCGCAGACAAGGTGTTAGCATGTACCACTACTGTGCTCAGCCTCCACGTTTCCTGCTTGAGTAGTGTTGTCTTTGGGTGACTTTGAAATACCCCTTTTGCCAAATGAGCCGCTGGGTATATGGGCCAGTGTTCTGCTTGGCTTACCTCCCTGCTGCTGGTTTTGAAGCCAAGCATCACCAGGTGTACAAATGCACAGCTCAGCCCTGGACATCTTCACTGTTCACTCTATACTCTTAGACATAATATTTACAGTTGCGCTTGGCCTGTATGCATAGCTTTATTCTGGATAAATGACCCTGCTATGTGTCTGCTAGGCTTTTACAGTTTTTCTGTTCTGCAGCCAGAATTAAAGCTGTACCCAAACTTCTGGCTAGGACATGTTGTAGAGCCTTTTATGGATGCCCTGGAGTGCCAGCACTGTGCTGGGCTTGCAACCAGAGTTACACCAGATGCTCCTCTCAGTGCTGGCCTTCTTAAAGTGACAACCAAGGAGCCCGTTACATGCCTCAGCACCTATAGGTGTCCCATCCTGTTGCCTCCTGTGCACTGGGGGGACTTTGAGCCCTGCAGTACAGATGTGCTGTTGCATGGCAAGCATTGCATGAAGAGTAAAGCCATTAAGGAGGACACCAGAAGCCAGCCCAGCAAATGGCCGTTGTGGGTACATGCTGCTGACCTCCTATGATCATCCAGGCAAATCCTTGGGCTCTTGCTGAGTCAGGGGTTGAGTAATTCCTAGAAGCTCTAGGAAGTGTCAGCGGTTAATGAAACCAGGCAATAACGTGGTATTAGTGGGTTCTTTTTCTGGCAATTCCCATGAAAAACAACAGATCTCATCCACTTGTGGTTGCGAGCGTGCATAGACCCTTTGCACAAGAATGGAGGTGTTGTTCCTGGCACTGTGGCCAGATTGCAATCCAGTAAATTACGGTCCACTTACTTAAAATGCCACCTGTGGTTTCAGTAGGATCCAACGTTAATTTATTATCCTAAGCTGTTGTATGTTGTTACTGCCTGTTGTTTACAGAGCTGCCGCACGTCTTCCCAGGAATGGCTGAGCTTACTTTGACCCCTGCTCTGAGCTTGTGCATCAGTTTGTCTGCAAAGCACTTTGGGATTTCTCTGGAATGGGTAGAGAAGTTTTCAAAAGAAGTACTTTATTAATCTTCTGGATGCAGGCTTGGGTGGGAGCAGTTATTCCCTGCAGAAAAATTCGGCTGCTACAGCTGAGATTGCTTAACAGTGGCAGTGCTCCAGGACATCTTAACTAACTAAGTGCTGCTCACTACCATTGCATCTAGAGTCCTTGGGAAAGGACATGATCAAATGTGTTAAAAAGCATCTGTTTTCATAACTGTGGCTAAAATCCCTGGATAGCTGGGTGTAATTTTCCATTGTTTTTTGAATGCATGATCACGGACTGCCTGTTGAAAATAAGGAGTACTTAAAAGATGAACTGCAGGCCTGCTTCAGTGCATGGTGGCGTGCTGTGCCAGTGGCCTGGTTTTGATGAGTGTGTTCTTGCTTCTTCAGCAAGTAGGAGCCGAGGGACCTTCTCTTAGCAGGGAAGAAAGTGGGAGTCTTCAGACAGCAAGGCAATATGTATAGGGTTTGCCTGGCAAGGTTGTGGTACTAGGGGTGGCTACAGGGATGGTTACAAATGCTTGGCTTTAAAGGGAAGGGTGGACTAGGCCAATCCTTTTAGTTTATATAAAGGGCTTTTTTTTTTAGAAATGGGAGGGTGTTTGGAAGGCAGCAGACACTTTCTCAGCTCAGATGCAGAGGATGTCTCGAGTGCCTCATCCTTTGCTTCTCTGGAGTGAAGATCACCATTTTCTCTCTGCCCTTTGTGGTACAGAGCACAGTTTTAGAAAAACTACCTAGAAACCTTAATTTCCAGCCAAGACGGAAAAGATGGAGCATGTAACACCTTCATTTGATAGCAGGGTTTGATAAGTTTAGGTGTAAGGTGGAATCCAGTCCATTAGGGAGGCTGGTTGTGCAAGGCAAGAGAGAGATTTTGATTTGCCATGCCAAAATACATAAAGAATTTGGGTTGCAACACAGGGAGGTGAAAGTCCATGCTCAAATGCTCACAGGCACGATATGGCACATCCAATTCACCTACAAACAGCCCAGTGTGGGTTTCTGAGATGGGTGATATGGGTCGATTGCACTTTGTTCTGAGCCAGGGCAACACTCCTCTCATTCTTCTAATTCCTAAACTGTTTTCACCTTTCCCCACCCAGCTCTTAGCAGAGAAAACATCACTAACTCAGCAGGGGATGCTGAAAACATCAAGGTACAGTAAAGGTGAGACTAGAGGTTTTTACTAGGGAGGAGAAAAAAGCAGTTTGATCTCCCAGGGCAGAACCATGCTGAAAATGGGCTGTAGCACAAGGAGTCTTCATTTTATCTGTTTGGGAATAATGAAGAGTGGCAAAGGTCCTACCAAAAGAAAAGCAGTGTTGTGATCTCTGCTGAGGAGTGGTTGTCAGGCCTACACGTGTCTAAAGGGGGAGCTCTCCTGGTATCCTGAGCTGCAAAACCTGAGTTTAAAAAAGAGATTCAAACAGGTAGAGCTGGGGGCTGTACTTGCAGGAGGCAAAAGCCTAATCGGCAGTGAATGTTTTAGCTCTTTTGAAGTGTTTCTTAGACACATTTTTCTAGTGCATGCAAGCGTGAAGAGAGATCTGTGGAAAGGGGGAATTATTCCACATGTTGGAGGGAGTGGAAGAAATGCAGGAAGTGTTCTGTATAAATTCCCTTTTAAGGAGCAGCATACATATGGTACGACAGGGCACTGAGACCAGCCATGACCACAAAGAGAGCAGAAGTTAGATTTCTTGAGGATTCAGTGTGGGGGGCTGGTTTGATCTAATTTTGGATAATTTAAGACACTGAATACAAAAATAAGTTTTAAAAATATTTTGAAACGTTTATGTAAAAAGAGTATGGTTTTGTTAAATGTAACAATGAAGGATTTGGGATGGAAATTAAAGAGCAGTGCAAACAAAAGCAAAACATAGTGCTTGGGGTTTTTCCTCTTCTTCTGTGGTCGATCTGCAGAGTGTCTTTTGTGTCTTGATTGTTATTTTCAAACCGAAGTGGCTGTGGGAGACAAGTTCAATGTTATTCACAGCTCTTCTCATATTTTTGGCTAGAAGAAATGATATCCAAAGGGTGGCAGCGGTGATGAGGAGAGCTTAGCTCTGTCTCCGTATTTCATTCTCCAGAGTTGTATCTCCAGAGTTGTACTTAATGAACATACTCCACATTGTACTAAAGCATGTACAGAGTTATCCAATTCTGTTAGGGCTACCCAAGGCTGTCAGAATAGCAGTCAACCATGCAGGCAGGTCTGTGCTGAAGCCTTTTGGCACAACATGTATTTCTGCCTTTTAAGAGCAGTGCAGGGTTCAGATCTGGGTTTTCTGATGATCTTCCCCATTGCCTTTGTGGTGTTTGCTGGCTTTGGATGTGGCTCTTGCGTTGTGGCTAACACTTGCTCTCCCCCACTGCAGGGTTTTGGCTTGTGTGGACCATCATCATCATCCTCAGCTGCTGTTGTGTTTGCCATCACCGGCGCACCAAGCATCGTCTCCAGGCCCAGCAGCGGCAGCACGAGATCAACCTGATCGCATACCGGGAAGCCCATAACTATTCAGCCCTGCCGTTTTATTTCCGTATGTACCTCACACTTGTTTTCCTGGAGGTCGTGGGTAGCAGGGCAGCAGCAAGTTTTCTGTGTTGGGTGGAAGCAGGGAGCAGTGGTTGGGCTCAGCAAGTGGCAGTGAGCAGTTTTGCTGCCTAACCTTGGCTTGTAGAGATGAGGTGGCATATTTCAGGTGCTAGATGCATTTGACTCTCCCTTGAGTCTGGAGCTGAACAACACCAGCTACAGCACCTTCACACCCACCCTTGGTTTGGCTTTGTGAGTGCAGTGATTCCCTGAGTGGTTTTCTGGGAGGGTTGTTACAATAATCTCCTTCAGGACTTCATGGATGCTCCTCCTTTCCAGCCCGCACTTGATGCTGGTGGGACTGAGGTGTGGGAAGTGCCTTCATGAAATTCTGCTGCATGGAAGCGGTGCC
This sequence comes from Psittacus erithacus, assembly GCA_009867235.2. Classification (NCBI taxonomy): domain Eukaryota; kingdom Metazoa; phylum Chordata; class Aves; order Psittaciformes; family Psittacidae; genus Psittacus; species Psittacus erithacus. Next base: position 131,567 of record WYDI02003862.1, read on the forward strand.
TTGGCAGGGGCTGTGCTGCCTCCTACTCTGTGCTGCAGTGACCAGACCACGTTGCTGGTGAGCAGCCCTAGGACTTGGCAGGAAGGAGCTGTTGCCCATGGCTCAGGGAAAGTACAGTTGCTTTGTGCTCTCCTTCATGCCCTGCTGCGCTGCACTAGGACAGCAGGCCTCGGCCTTTTGACTTGGCGGTATTGCAGCCGAGTTTCCTGTAGTGGACTGTTGAGTTGCATATATGAACTTACTTCTCATGTCCAGCTCTTGCAGCCACCTCAGAAATAATCCCCAGCAGCCTTTTCCTTCCCAGGGATACCCAGTTGCGCATGGAAAACTGCAGTGCTGTCTTTGTGTTTCCAGTATTTAAGTCCATTCTGTCTATATAGATTTTGTTGTCTCTTAAGAAATAAACAAAATCTTTCATTGATTTGTGGGGCTGTAAGTACAATAAAGCAAACTTTCTTGACAGTACTGCCAATTTGTTCTGCCTGCACTGGAAAAAAATGAATCCAGTGTTAAAACAAAAACTGAAAGCCAGGATCCTTGTAACTGCTTATGTCTCTTCATATATGTACAAAGCTGGAGAGAGCTGGTGAGGTATCTCCCAGGATGTCCCTTCCAGCTGATGCAGGCCATCCCTTGGTGTGGTTTATTGGGCTGTATTGGGGTACAGGGTGGTGATGGTAAGTTCACCTGGTAGCCTTGGGCGTAGACTTGAGAGCCAAGAGATCAGGCTGCTGTTCCCAGCTGTGTCCATCTCCTCCTGTAAAGGTGCCCTCCTGTGCCACGATTGCTGCTTCTCTAAAACATGACATGTCTCATTTTTGACCAAGTTTTGGCACCCCTTGTAAAGCCCCTTGAGCTGTTCAGAGGGAAGGTGCTGTTAGATGACAAACAACTTACTGACTTGTTTCCTGAGATAAGCTGTTTGAGAAATAACTTCTCCTCCTTGCTTCCCACTTTCAGGGTTTTTGCCAAATTATTTACTACCTCCCTATGAGGAAGTGGTGAACCGACCGCCAACCCCACCACCGCCATACAGTGCCTTACATCAGCAGTGCGTCCCAGCAGGCAGCAGTAGCACAGTCCCGGACACGCCAAGAAACCTACAGCCAGCACAGAGCAGCTCAGCAGCACCCATTGGCAATAACAGCAGTACTGACCACCCCGGGTCCCCTGGCCTCAGGGACCCCGAGCCCTCCACCACCACACTTGAGAGAGCAGTTGGCAAAATGCAAAGCATTGAGCCTGGTGGTACCAGCACAGGAGCCGAGCTGGTGGAGAGGGCCAGTCCCAATAAGGATATGGAGTGCAAGGAGGAACTGCTCAAGGGTTACAGCTCTGAGAGCTTAGAGCAGAGCAGCGCCATTCCCGACGCGAAGGACAAGACGCCGGGCAGGCAGCGCCGCTTCACTGGCGACTCGGGCATTGAAGTCTGCGTATGCAACCGGGGCCATCACGACGACGACCTCAAGGAGTTTGATGGGCTCATTGATGATGCTCTGGACGGGCCCCTGGACTTCTGTGACAGCTGCAGCGGCCGGCCCCATGGGGATGAGGAGGAAGGGCTTTTTAATGCCACGGAGGACCAGCACCGTGAACACAGCCACCACCACCTGCCCCGGCAGCCGGTGTGTGTACTCTTGAACACAATAAATGAGCAGGACTCTCCAAACTCTTGTACCAATAACTCCCCCAGCTAAGGTGGCAGAGTGGAAGGGAGAAAAAAAAAACAAAGAAATAAGAGTGGAATAAGAGGATAACAACTTTAATAGGAGGAAAAAAGGTGATACAACCTTTTATTTGTTTATTTCTGTTTCTCCCCCTCCAGTATAAATCGAGGACTAGTCCTCAAAGGCCCGGCGTGTGGGGGACGGGTCGCTCGGGGTTTTGTTAATCGTGTCTGTCCTGCTCCACAGGGCAGGGACTGGTGTTTCTCAATGAGACCTTCTAACAAATGGAATTTTCCCAATGGTGATTTTGGTGATGGTTATTATGAGTTTGTTGGGTTTAGTTTTCTGAAAACACTGCTTTATCTCACAATCAGTAAAGCTCAGCAGATCTCACCCTGGGAGGATACAAAATCACCGTCAGGCTTCAACCTCCAGGTGTCTTCCCAGAAGCAAGCAGCTTCTGACAGTGCTGGCAGTCAGTAGCCCAAGAGTTCTGGTTTGATATAGTGCTCTTGAGGTATTGGGGATTTCTTTTCGTTTTAGCTTTTATTTTGTGTGTGTGTGCGTGCGTGTATAAGGTTTTCCTGAAGCTGATGAATGCCTGAACACATCAGCCCTATAACCTCTGGTGCTTCAGTGTTTAAGACAGCAGGTAGGAAATTTCCCACTTGAAGCTGGTGACTGAAGGACCAGTTTCTTCCAGAAGGAGTGGTAGTCTATCATGAGCAGTTTGAAGAGAAAGGGTTTTCAGAAATTTGCCTTTATATGTCATTTTTAAAGACAAGCGTATTCCTTCAATGCCTCCAAGAGCACAGTTAGAAGTAGAATCCAGGCAGCTGGGCTGCCTTCCAAGTACTGTGGTCTCCAAATGACCTTTTCCCGGTGTGCTGCAAAAGGGCTTGGCTTTATTTTGTTCCTTTCTTTGCACCCTGACAGCAGCACACTTGGAGTTAAGATGACAAAAAAGAACAGGGCTCTCTTTGGCCAGCGTGCCTTCAAGCTTCAGCGATGCATGTTGAACAAATGGAGACGAGAGCTCCGTCCATTGTGAAGGGATGACATACCATGTAGATGTGGAAGACCTGTGCAGTATTTTTGTTTGAAATCCAAATGTTTGGTGCGATTCTAATGTTGACCACTTCAAAGAAATGAATGTCTGTTTTCTTTTTGTTTTTATGGTGCCAACTGGCTACTGTACAATGTCTGTGAGCGTGTGTGTGTGACTGCAATCCATGCATGCAAGTCCTACTGGTAATACGAAAACCTGCTGTAAGACTGCAAGAAAATTTACTGTAGCTTTGCTTTAATAAACGGTAGAGATTTTGTTAGTAACGACCTGAAGGAAAAACAAAGAGCTTGAAACTAACATTCCCTAGAGTGCTCATGTGGAAGAGAGCACAGTTCACTCTATGTATCTTGTTCTCGGGTTTTCTCCCTGGCCCTTTTATAATTATGGTCATCCTGATCATTACTGTTATGGGGGGAAAAAGAAAATTGAAAACTGAACTTGGACATGCTCAGATTTGATTGATTGAAAGCCAAAATCAGTTTTAAATAAGATGAAAACCAAAATATAATGCCTTTTCTGATAACTTGCCTGTGTGTATGTGCATCATTCTGTGAGTTAAGAGCAAGGTTTGTCTTTTAGTTTGTGGTTGTGCTTTGGTTTCTGAACTGGAGGTATGTAGCACTGTGCTGGGTAGAGGTGACAGCCAGACAAGTGGTGTTGATCTCGGTATTTACCCACATGTTTCAGGAGAGCACTTTTACCTTACAAGGTTTAGGAGAATCTCACTCCTTTGCCTATCACAGCCTTTCTCTTCTGTCAGAACAGCTGATGAAAGTGGCTCTTCAGTTTGTGTCTTGGGATGCTCTTAGGAATGAAGGACTTCAATGTGGATTCAGGAGACCTTGTTCCTGGATGCCTGGAGTGTGAGAGGTAACAGAGAAGCTGTGCTCACACCAGAGCCACGCTGGCTCCCTGTGCACTGTGACCACCCAGGCACTGATGGCTCCCAGCTGTGTTCACTGACCATGTGCATCTTTTGAGAAGAGAATTAAAGATCCCCAGTGCCACCCTTAGGAATTCTGTACGTATTGGCACTGTGTTTTGCTCTTCACAACACAGAGAAAGCTAAACCAAAGCACATCAGTCCTTACGGAGTGGGGTTTAACTGCTCTAAGTCCTGGGGATGGCCCCATGCCAGTGGGAGGCCCTCTGCCAATGTTTTTGCTGGTATAAGACAAAAATCTGTGTTTGCTTTCCTGCCACCCCACTGAGGGTGGGAGAACCCCCCACTTCTATGGACATACTGGTGCTCACCTCTAAGCCAAGCTGCCATTTCTAATCTTAAAAAGGAAGAAGCAGGGGTGAGCCTCTTTTATGAGTCCTGGAGGTTTTTCAGGCTTTTAAAGACCCTAAAGAAACAAGGCACAAACCACATTTGTTAAACTTGCATGTGCCTGAGGAGGAGCAGGACAGTCAGCGTGGCTCTTGGTGCTTCAGGCTTTTGGACCTGGAGCAGGAGGAGTGGTGCAGGGCAGGACGCTGGGCAGGACAGCTCCTTGGGGGCACCCAGCTGGTTGTCTCTTCAGGGCTAAAATCATGGGCAGGCAGAGAACTCCCAAAGCTCCAGCTTTGGAGCTTAAGAAAGGTGCTTGATCCTCGTGTGTGTCCCTTGGTAGAAAGCCAACATGACAGAGCTCTTCCCTGAATGCATGCTGTGGGTGTAAAGTGCTGGAGAAGTGAGGATGCAGGCAAGTGTGCATCTCTTTTAACACCAGGGCACCAAAACCCACCCATTTCAAGCTGTAAGGGGCAAGTGTTTTATGATTGTCATAAATATGCCACTTCAAAACCGAGTTGCAAACAGTGCAGCACAATTGAGGGCAAATTAGTGTCAATCCACGGCTAGATGTTTTTCTTTGCAACATGCTTCAAGTGTTGGTGCCAATAATACTTGAAGTCTATTTTTGCCAGAGCCTTTGGCAGTGCAGCGCTGCTTACACGGCATGTTTTTGGCCACTGAAGTCAGCTCTGAGGGCAAAGACCCAGCGGGTGTCCCTGCAGGCATGGGAGGATGTCGCCTGGGGACTGGCACTGCAGGGCCCCGTGTGATGGATCAGCGAGAGGGTCCCCCAGGCACGATTGGTGCATGCTGCAGCATCACCTCGGTGTTCCCAAGGGATGCTGCAGCTCCAACAATGCAAACTTATCCCTCTGGGAACACCCGTGTAGTTTTTCTACAGCGTATTGTTGCATGTTTATACAACCCAGCGGCTGGGTGTTGGCTGAAGGTGGAGGAGGAGGGAATGGTGTGTCTTGGTGTGTGCTGGCAGCCTGCTCTCTCCTACCTGCCTAACTGGAGGCGAAGGAAAGCTGAGGCGCAGTTAAGCTTCTGTATTACACAGTCATTGAAAACTTCCTGGGGCAGGAAACCTGAGCAAGGCTCCGGGACAGCAGCGCAGTCTGGAAGCTCTGAGGCAATGGGAGCGTTGGGGCGCCCATCGCACTCGGGGACGTGCGTCAGCGGCGGCAGCCGGGGCTGCCTCGCTTCCTGCCCCTGCAGCCCCGGCTCCCAGAGACGCGTATCCTCTTCGGAGCCGGGCTCGACCCACAGTGACCCACTCCCAGAGACACGTATCCTCTTCAGAGCTGGGCTCGACCCGCAGTGACCCACTCCCAGCGCAGCTTGGCAGGGATCCCGCTCCAGTGAACACGCTCCCTGCAGCCGGCTGCCTCCCGACCCTCACTCACCTGCCCAGGAGGTATCACCCCCTTGGTTTTGGGTCTCCTGTTTATATAGGCAAAGCCCGGACCAGGCTGGGCGCGGGGTCAGGCCGGCAGCCCCCGGCTGGCAGCGAGCCGTGCGGCCTGGGAAGGCCGGGATCGGTCGCTGTTTCCATCAGAGCCGGTTCTCCCTCCCCTGCAGCACAGTTCTGCTGTTATCAGATGGGCCCAGTGCCTGCCCCAGGCGTCTCACGAGTGGTGCAAGCGCTGCAGTCTCTGTGCCGGGGGGGTCACAGGCTGCTGGGGAGGTTCTGGGTTTGTTTTCGGCTGGTGAACAGCTGTGTCCTGAGCTTTGTGCTTACTCAGCTCTCCTGGCGCCCTGCCCGGCACCAGCCCGCAGGTACTGCCCGCATCGCCTGCGCCGCCCGTGCTGGCTGCGGCTCTCCAGCGCAGCCTGCGGCGTAAAGTGGAGTCCCTCAAACCTGGGGGGCTCCGGAGCTGGGTGAGCTGAGGGCTGTGCCCCCCGAGTGAGTTTGTGTGATGGAAAGGCTTGGGCTTGTTCTGCCTGGTGTCCTTGAGTCCTCCCTTGGTGAGCTGCACCTCTGCTCCATGGGGTACGGCATGGGAACAACCATGGATGAAAAATCATCCTTTCCACTATCACCGATTCCTCGTTTGAAGCCCCCCTGTGCTGCAGGCAGATGCTGTTTCCTGACCCACATAAGCTGCCCTCCGAGCCCTTCAGCTCCATTCCCTCCTGCCTAGTGCAAAGACCCCAGGTGACCCCAGAGCAAGGGCAGGGACCCAACAGGGCTCAAGCTGTTGGAGCAGCAGGATTGTTTCAGTGGCAAAGCCTTGGTGCTCACAGTGGCTGCCCGTGCTCAGCCGGCCAAAGCCTAGCGGCAGCTACTCAGCTTCCCCCCCAGCTCTGCCATGGGCACGGCTGCCTCATCCCCCTGTGTTTGAGTCACTGAGCTGCCAGGTCTGAGTGAGGCCAAAGGACTTGTCCAAGGTGGTCCCAGGGATTCTGACTTCCACAGAGGCTCGGCGGGCAGGAGGGTGGAAGGGCGCCGGGTGCAGCCTGGGTGAAGCTGCTTGGTGGGGTCAGGAGTGTTTGGGTGCAGTGCCTGGCCCCGTTGCAGCTGTCAGGGCATAAATACTCAGTGCATGATTCAGCAGCGTCCGGGCCCGTTCCCAGCGCGGGAGCAGCCGTGCCCGCGGCTGTTTACCCGCTCACACGGTGCCGGGCTGCTGGCGCTGGAGCCCGGCGGCGGCGGCTGCTCCCGGCTGTGAGGAGACGGCTGGGGCTGAGCTCAGACACCCTGCGGCACGGCCGGGCTCGGCGTGAAGGGGTCTGCGGCACATGGCCTGTGCCCAGGTCCAGGGCAGCGCCTCCCAGCCCAGCCCAGGGAGCCCCAGCTGGAGCCTGAGCTCCGGGCGAGCGTTTGCTGCTGGAGGCGTTCGTTCTCCCATCTCGAAACATCCCCGGTCCCAAAGTCCCTGTTTCTGCCTCATGGTACGCACTGGCCTTGAGTGCTTGCAAGTGCGAGCACGCACCTTGCAGCAAGCGCTGCGGCAATGGTACTGTGTATGCAAGGGGCTGTCCCTGTGGCGGCTCTAGCGAGGAGAGAATCCCTTCCTATACCCGGGTCAAACAGTGCCTTGGTGAGCAGGCACAGAGGTGCTGGGGGTCATCGGCTGATACTCTTGGAGGCATCAGGGTGCTGGTGACTGTAGGAGCCTGGAGAGGAGCCTCCCTGCCAGCACACGCAGCTGGGGACAGGATGTGGGGCCGGGGAAGGACCAGGCTGGCGCAGAGATGCCAGTCCCTGGGAAAGCCCGCAGCACTCTGCTGAGACAAGCTGTCCCCAAACCCGCTCTGAACTCAGTTCCCCTTCGCACCCCCAGCGTCAGCCTGTGCCTGTGGAGGCGGAGGGATCAGAAACCCAGCGGCAGCCCCGGTGTGCTGGAAAGGGGCGCGAGAGCAGGAGGGGCTGTAGGGCTCCGCATACAGCAGCAGCAACAGGGCTGAGCTTCCCTCTGCCCTGCTTCTGGTGGGTCACCTGCACAAATCACCCCGAGGGTTGCCCCTGGGACAGGCATGTGTGTAGGGCTTCTTCCTCCAGCTCCTCACCCTGAGCCTACCTGAGAATGGACTGGGGAAGATGCTCGCAGCGCTGTGCTGGGCCGCAAGCGCATTGTCTTCACTGTCCCTGTGCCGTCCCCGGGCTGACCGGGCCCATTTGGCACCAGATGCCAGGAGTGAAGGGGCTGGTGAAAGCCAAGTGCTGGTGGCTCAAAACAAAACGTGCAGCTTTGACACACAAAGTAGGAAGTGTAGTGGTGGGGAGGGTTTATGTCAAATTTCCTGCCTGCTAGCAAGAGAGAGAGCTGGGGGAAATAAAAAAGGGGGGAAAAGTGGGGCTATGTGGGGCTGTGGCTGTGTGGGTCTTTCCACCCTATTCGCTTTCCCTCCAGGTCCCCTGAGGCGTAGCTGTGTTGCCATTGAGTTAAACATTAGAAGGTCAAGTAATAGGGAACCAGAAACCTAATTGCGTGCTGCCCTCCACAGCATGGTAGTGTTCTGTGAAAGCAAACCCGGCCCCTCGCGTTACGGGGAGGTTCTGCTGCTCTGAGTGACGGCAGTAACCCAGACGCAGCGAACATCAGAACACTGCAGGTGGGAGATGCCACATTGCTGCACAGTGAATGTCAGCAGCCCTGGCACTGTGGTGCCCATGCCCTGGGCCTAGGGTGGGAGGGGGGGTCCAGGTGCCCCTGGGTGTCCCCGAGCAATGGGAGCCCCACTTTTGCCTGGGGCTGGTGCTGCTTGCATCTCCCCATGATGACGCACACACAGGACAGGGTCAGGCAGCCCTGCAGCCCTGCAAGGTGCTTGTGTCCTACCTGGAAGGGGCTGCATGATGCAGGTGTACGTGTGTGCATGCAAGCACATACATACATGTACATGTAAGCATATTCAGGCATAAATGTATCCTTGTGCCTTGGTGTGCATATACATGCTTGTAAGTACATGTGTATGCAGGCACATGTGTGCATATGCCTAGGTGTGCTGGCAGCAATGAGTGCGCTTGCGTACTGAGGGAGAGGAAGCCACATAGGAGCCAAACTAGAAGGAATCTCTGAGCTGTTCCTCTCTTTTTCCCTGCAAGAAGCAAGCAGGGGTCCCAGTGGTGGAGGCCCAGTATCCTGGGATGGGGCTGGGGAACTCTCCCTGCCCCATGGCAGGCTCAGCTCCCAGCCCACGTCGTGTTCGTTCTCCCTGCTCCCAGTGGGGAAACCGAGGCAGGGGGCAGCCAAGGTGACAGCCCGGGCATCCCTAACCCCAAACTGTCCACTGCTCACATACCCCCTTACTTGGCTGGGGTGGGCCCTTCTACCCCCTGGCTGTGTTGAGGCAGTGGTCCCCATGGCTCAGTGTTGACTCTGGACAGGCCCCCACCCCACATCCCTGGGGGGGAGTGAAGGGGCTGTTGGTGTTGGCAGCTCCACAGAGGTGCCATGGCTTCCCAGCTCAGCCTAATGCTCACAGCAAGCTGTGGGACCACCATACATCTCATGCACCCTCCTACCTCCCTCTGCCCTCTACAGCCCGCCCAAAAAACACTGGGAGCCACACTGCCTTGGGAACAGCTTTATTTGGACAACCTTGCAGCCATGGGCAGGCAGGGCATGTCCCATCCTGTCCCATCCCACCCCACCATTGCCGGGATCCAGGGCTGGTTCCCATCACGAGGCCGCTCGCCATGCATCCCGCAGCCTGGCCTTCACCCGAAACTTCTGCACCTGCAGCACGACGCCGAACTTGCCCTCCAGCGAGGGCAGGGGCTGGTCCTGGGGGCACTCGAGTGTGAAGCGCTGCAGCACCCAGGCCAGGAAGAGAAACAGCTCCATCTTGGCCAGGACTTTGCCCAGGCAGACACGGATCCCAGCCCCAAAGGGCAGGTAGCTGGGCGAGGGTGAGTGGATGTGCTGGCCCTGCTCATCCAGGAAACGGCCTGCGAGGGGAAGGGGCACCATTGGCATCAACAGGGATCGGTCCATGAGACCTGAGTTCATCACCTGCATGTCTCTCCCCTGAGCTGCAACAGCAGAGACAGTGCAAGTGCCCCAGCCAGGGGGGAACAGCATCCAGCATCTCACCACCAAGTCACCCCCAGGCTCAGCCTCTCCTGCTGCACCCACCCCACCACCTCCTGCCCCCTGTGAGCACTGAACCCACCAGGGTTGAACTCCTCAGGCTTGTCCCACTCCTTCTCATCATGGTGCACGGACCAGAGGTTGATGACGACCCTAGCGCCCTTAGGGATGGAGTATTCCCCGATGCTGCAAGGCAAATGCAGAGGGAGATGGTTGCTCCCCGGCAAAGGTCTCTGCCTGCATTCTGGCTGTGCCCTGTCTCACCTGGTGTCAGCAAGGGACACGTGCGGGATGAGCAGGGGGGACACTGGCCGGATGCGCAGCACTTCACTGATGGTGGCCTCCAGGTAGGGCAGCAGTGGGCGGTCGCTGAGGAGGGGGTGACGTACCAGCCCGATCTTCTGGTCCAACTCCTCCTGGATCTTCCTCTGGACCTGGGATGGGAGGCAGGGCTGCGATGGGAGCCCAGGGGTGCGGGTGCCCGGTGTGTATGGGCTTCCCATGGCAGTTGCTCTGGCAGGTTGTGCAGGGCAGAAGTAAAATGCCCACAGCCTGGTCCTGCTTATTGGCAAAGCCTGACATCCTTCTTGGCACCTGCCTTCCCCAAAGCCCTCCCCGATGTCCTTGGTGGCCCTGACACAGAATGCAGACCCTACCTCGGGGTAGTGGAGCAGGTAGAGCACAGCCCATTTGAGCACAGTCGTGGTGGTCTCCACACCAGCCCCAAAGATGTCCCCCACCGTCATGAGGAGGTGGTCATCAGTCAGCTCCAGCCCTGGTGCCAGGGTGCTGCTGCTCTCGGCACTGAGCCTCACTTGTAGGAGTGCATCCATGAGGTCCTTCACGGCGTCCCCGCAGAATGCTTCCTGCCAGGGGACACATGTGAGCTGGGCTGTGCTGGGCACAGACCCCTTCAGCTCCAGCACCCCACAGCTCCTGAGCATCGCCCTTGTCCTGGCCCTGTTGGCACCTTGTGTTCGGTGAACTTCTGCTGGAGCAGCTGGTCCCGCACCTTGAGGCATCTCTTCAGCAGGGCCAGGTCCTTGTTGGGGAAGATCTGCAGGGAGAAAAGCCCCATTACAGTGAGAGGCTTCAGTTCAGCCCAGCCTCTGCAGTCCATCAGTGCCTACCAGGGTACTGGCTCTTGTGGGACACCAGGGCAGGGACCCTCCTAAACCCTGGGGTGCTCAGGTAGCCCCCTGCTGCACACCACCTCCCAGCTCCTTCCTCTGATCTAAGGTGAGAGGAACTGGCAGTCCCTGTGTCCTTGCTTACCTGGAGCCAGGGGAAGATGTCCACCAAGCTCTCCTTGGCCACAGTGTCCACGATACCCTGGCTGTACTCCAGCATGGCCTCGAACTCGGGATCCCCGCGCCGGTACGAGGAGTTGAAGCAGAGGGAGCAGACCACATTGGTGACGGCCCGTGTGAGCTCAGGGCCCATGTCCAGGGCCATGTCCTGTGCAGTGCTGAGCGTCTCGCACAGGGATGCAGCCTCCCGGCAGACTGGAGTGGAGAGAGGAAGCAGGTAAAGGGGTGGTGGTGGAGATGAGGAGGTGCAGGGGGCATCTGGGGGATGGAAGGAGGGGTCCCCCACTCAGTCAGGGTGTGCAGCCTGCAGAGAGTCCTGTCAGGGCTGAGCCTCAAGGGGCTGGGACAGCCAGAAGGGGTGATACTGGGTGTTGGGAGGAGCAGAGCAGTCTCTGTGCAGCTGGATGCACCTCCCGGGTGGAGCAAGGAGCCTGGTGGGCTGGGAGCTGGCTCCATGCCTCAGCTTCCCCAGATGAGTGAGGGAGACAAAGCTTGGGGCGGGGGGAAACGCATGGGGAGAGGCGTTGGCAAAGTAGAAGGGATGGAAGGAGAGGCACCGAGCTCCTGCCAGGCAAACTAAGTGCCTGCTGAGGGGAGCTGGGCTGAGCCAATGAGTCCCCCTTGGTTCCCAGGGGATCAGCGCACAGGGAAAGGGAAAGCCCAGCTCAGATCAAGTGCGGGAGGAGACAGAGGTGGGAGGGAGCCGGGGGGGGTAGAGGGGGGGGGCACTTACTGATCCTCTCGAGGGTGAGCGAGCCCTCCCCAAACATGGAGAGTGCAGCGTGAACCAGCTTGCGCTGGAACTTCCAGAGGGGCCCGTAGCTGGCAAAGGCGATGTCCTTGCCCCCCCGGGACAGCAGGTCCGTGGTCACCTGTGGGACACGCAGTGTCAGGGTCACGCCGCTGCAGGGCAGCCCGGAGAGGGGTGATGCTGTGGGGGTTGGATGCTCATCTCATCCCAGGGATGGTCCAGGGGAGGATGGTGGTTAGTGCTGGTGGGCAAAGCCAGGGCCATGAGCCAAGAAACTTGGAGGGTGCAGGGAGCCCGGTGGAACCTGAACCCATGCCCCAAAATGCAGCCAGCCCTGGGGAAAACCGGGCCCCCTTGGGATGGAGGATGCGCAGGATTCGCCCCGCGGAACAGAGCGGAGAGGGGCTGCCCCTGCCATTGCCATTGCCATTGCCATTGCCATTGCCATTGCCATTGCTGCGGGCAGAATGGGAAAAGAAGGACCCTGCCGGGTGCCAGCCCCTTTGCGGGGAGCATCCCCCACCTCACCCCACGCCGCAGTAGGAGCGGCTCCCCAAGCCCTGCTGCCGACTCACGGTGCGGGGCCGTCCAGCGAAAGCCTTCCCTTTCTTCAGCAGCACCTCCCTGGCGTGCCGGTAGCTGTTCACCACCACCACGTAGTGGGAGCCCATCCAGAGAGCGTAGAGGCTGCCGTAGCGGCCCTGCAGGCGCCAGAGCCGCAGGTGGAGCTGGGGGTGCCCGGCCAGCTGCAGCAGGCTGCCCACCAGCGGCAGGGCAGGCAGGCTCCGCGGCCGCCCCGGCCCCGCGGGGTCCCTGCGGTGTGCCAGCCGCCAGGAGCAGAGCAGGGCCAGAGCCAGGGCCAGCAGCAGGGCGCCCAGCAGCGGCATGGTGTGGGGCCGGCTGTGGGGCTGCAGCGGCGCGGGGGGCCTTTATACAGGCTGCGGGGTCGTCGCCTTGACCCCAAGGCGGGCTCGGCTCTTTATCAGGGGGACGGGAAGGGGGGAACGGGCGCTGGGCCTGGAGCCAGCTCTGCAGCTGGGCACCTGACGGGGGCGAGGGCAGCGGGGCCATGGTCGCACCGGGTGGCCGTGGGGGAGCGGCATCCAGCGGGCTGTGGGCCAGGGTACAGCCAGGGATGGGTCTGTTGTCAGGCTCCATCACGGGGGGTGAGGGGTGCAGGGGCAGCCCTGGGTGCCATGAGCACAGCTGGGGACCGGTGAGACACTGGGGTCTGTCCCAGCCCGGGCACCCTTTGGCATGCCTGGGAAGGGATGGGCAGCACAGGGCTGGGGGCACTGGGGAGCGCTGGGCAGCCCTGGGCAACAATGGGCAGCAATGGGCGGTGCTGAGATGCCCCAAACAGCCCTGGTCAGTACTGGACAAGCACTGGGAAGCCCTGAGGAGCCCTGGGTAGTGCTGAGAAGACCGGGTCAGCACTGGTGAGTGCTGGACAGCAATGGGTCAGCCCTGTTCAGTGCTGAGTTCTGGTTAGTGCTAGGCAGCATTGGGCAGTGCTGGGCAGCTCTGTTCAGTCCTGGGCAAGCACTGGTTAGTGCTGAGAAACCCTGGGCAGCCCTGGGCAAGCATTGATCAGTGCTGAGAAACCCTGGGCAGCTCTAGTCAGTCCTGGGCAGCAGTGGGCAGTACGAGGCAAGCCCTGGTCAGTGCTAAGAAGCCCTGATCAACACTGCTCAGTGCTGGGCAGCTCTGGTCAGTGCTGGGCAGCCCTGGGCAGCAATGGACAGTACCGGCTAAGACCTGTTCACTGCTAAGAAGCCCTGATCGGCACTGGTCAGTGCTAAGAAGCCCTGATCAACACTGCTCAGTGCTGGGCAGCCTCGGGGTGCCCGTGCCGGAGGTGATGGCCGGGTCTGCGGTGTCCTAAGAAGGGCCATGGGACCACAAGAGCCCCGAGGGGCCCGGCCCCGGGTCGAGGCTGTCCCTCCGCCGCGCCTGCCGCGGGCGCTGCGCCTTCCCGACTCTTCAGTCCCCCGGCACTCGCCGTAGCGGCGCCCGGCGGTGCGGGGCGGTGCGCGGGCAGGGTAAGATGGCGGCGGCGGGCGCGGCGGACGCCCAGGCGCGGTTTGGGCACTCGGTGAAGGGGCTGCTGACAGAGAAGGTGACCAGCTGCGGCACCGACGTGATCGCCCTCACCAAGCAGGTGCTGAAGGGCTCCCGCAGCGCCGAGGTGAGAGGCGGGGGCCGCCGGACTTACGACTTCAGAGCGCGGCATACAGCGCGGCCGGGGAGTGCGGCCCGGCGAGCCCGCGCGGGGCACGCTGGGAGCTGTAGTCCTGGAGGGGGCCTCCCGCCGGCGGGTATGGCCGTAGGGCTCTTTGGTGCCCGTTGGGTGCGCTGCGGGGTGGTGGGAGGCGGGAGGCCGCGTTTGCCCCATGACATCTCCGCAGTGATGGCCTGGAGCGGTGCTGTCCTCAAGGCCGTATGCTCTGAAGGGTGGGCACGGCACCCCCGGTCCTTGCACCTTGTCACCCGGGCCCCCGGGCTGCCAGCCGTGCACACAGGTCTGGGGACACAGAGCTGCTTCCTCTCAGTGTGGTGTGTTTGTCTCCTAGCTCCTGGGTCAAGCTGCTAAAAACATGGTGACGCAAGAAGATGCCATCCTGCACTCGGAAGATGTAAGCTGTGTTCTACTGCTAGAACAAGTGTTTCTAGTGGACAGGAGGAGAGGAGGATTATAAGAACAGATATGCACACATGTTATCTCTGGTAATGTGGTACTTTTCTGCCCTGAAGTCATAGAATCATAGAATGGTTTGGGTTGGAAAGAAGCTTTAAAGGTCATCTAGACCAATCCCTGCCATGGACAGGGACATATTCACTAGATTGGGTTGCTCAGAGCCCTGTCCAGCCTGGCTTTGAATGTTTCCAGGAATGGGGCGTTTACTACATCTCATGAGTTCAGGCAGCAGGGCTGGCGGCCAGAATAATTTAGTGCTTCTTCAAACCCATGTGTGCCGCTGGTCTTTCAGTATCCTGCAGCCCAAGTCAGCCCTTAAGCTGTGCCATCTCTACCAGAGAGCTCGAGGGACCATAGGTTGAAACAAAGCACTTACTGTCAATGCCTGTCTCATTGGGAAAGAAGAGGGGAGCGTGCCACTGCTGACAGATACTGGTGGAGGTGTTTCAGAGTCAGTGCAGTGCTACAGTGGTGGCCATGCTGGAGGAGCTCCCCAGGGTGTAGGGACAGCTTGCCCTATGATTCTGCTGAACTGCTCCTATCCAACATTCATTCTTTGTCTTGTTCTCCACAGAGTTTAAGGAAAATGGCTATAATAACAACTCATCTACAATACCAGTAAGTAGAGGACACCACGTTCTCTCTGGAGAGCTAAGTGATTCCCTCAGTTCCTTTCCATTCTACACAAAGCCCACTCAGACCAACCCCTCTTGCCTGGCTCCTCAAAGCTGAGCAGACTCTGAAGCTGAGATCTTCCAGGCCTCTCCAGCTCCACTGGTACAGCTCAGGCTGTTTTAGGGTGAGAGAGCTGGGATTTTTGCCTCCTGTTTGCCATGCACAGTGTCTCCTATGAGAGCGTGTGACACATCTCAGGCTAAGGGGGAAAAGCTAGTGCTGTTTCTGTCCTCTAGGACTTAGAAACACGCTGGGGTTTTGACCTCCTGAACCCATGATGAAGTCCCTTTTCTTCAACATAACATGAACCCTGTTGCTAAGATTTTGTTTTTCTAATGCTCTTTTTGCCTCCTTTTCTCATCTAGGCAAGAAGCAATTCAGAAGAAGTGAGTCCTCAGCTGAAGAAACAGTAGCAGGACCTGGGGGACGCGTGTGGGGGTTGATGGAAAGGGAAGAAGGATGGAGTAGGGGTGGTGGGAAGCAGCAAAAAGCTTTATGCAGCTGCCTTTGAAGCAGATGCTGGCCCAGCGGGATAGTGCGTCGGGATTGTGAAGAGATGGGAATTTGAGTGAAGGGATAATTTATACTAGAACTTCCACTTGTTTCATTAACGTGGTAGAACCTGCGGGGTTGATTGTGATAGGAGAGGTGGTGTAGAGCAGAGCTGTCTGCTTATGAGTGCACAAAATGAGGTTTACCTTGTGGGGATACGGAGGTGGGTTGGGAACCTCAAGGTTCTCTTTGCTGTAGCATCAGTGCTAGAGCCTTTCTGGTTGGCACAGCCTGGGGAGCAGATTTCATTGTGAACCTCTTCTTGCTTCGTCTCCAGCGTCGAGCAGTCATCAAACCTACAGGACCAGCTGAGCCACTTGCTGAAATGAAGTGTAGAGAAGGCATGAGGACATCTCGACTGGCACTGAGGACAGTGAAGCATCCTTTCCCCTCCAGACCCGGGGGTTCAAGCCTGTGTTTGGATGGTGCTGGATGTCAGCTGGGAGATGTGCAGAATCTCTCTTTCTGGGCATGTGGGCCAGACTCTTGTATGTCTCCATCCATGTCTCTGCTCCAGAACACTCAGCTGCTAACCAGAGCAAACTGAAACAAACTGTCCTGAAACTTTGCTCCCCCCAGCAATTCCTGTGTCTGCTTACTTCCCATGTAGCGTGAGGTGCTCAGCCCACACCAGCACCCCTGGCAAGAAATGCATAAAACTGAGTGTGGGTTTTAAATACAGGTGCCAGCAGTTTGACACTGATCTGGATTTAGACACAGAGGTGGCACAGAGTGCATTTTATTTAGGGCATGTTAATCAGTGAGAGCTGTAAGTGAGTGGGAGAGGTGCTTCAGTGTTGACTGAGGTGCCAGTCCCAGGCCAGCAATTCTTAAAGTGGGAATGTGGGCACACACCTCTGTCACTGGTCAGCTGGACATGGTTTGGCTAGCATCGTGCTCAGAGGTTATCTTTCCACCCTGCCAGAATTCAGAACATCACCCCCTTGCCAGCCCATCTGCACCGCTTTTAGCCTTCAACTGCATTCCTCTTCCTGGGCTGCGGCTCCAGCTTTTGATGAAGCAGCTTTGTGTATCTGCTTGGGAAGGTATCCAAAGGCCTGGCTGGGAAGCAGGCAGGAGAGCATGGGGGGCTGGTGTGCTCAGTTCTGCACTGCTCTGTGTTGGAGGAGTAGCAACCAGGCTCCTGTTCACATCGTGGGGAGTGACATCAGGCCCAGGCTATAAATACTGTGTCTTGTTTTTAGTAGGTCACTTATCTGGAGCACTTGGAGCACACGGGAAGCACTTGTTTGCCCGAGTGTGCTTTTCATCAGCTGATAGGAGAAGGCAGGCTGAGAGCAGACATCAGCCTGACAAGTTCCTGTTGGAGTGATGCTAGGGTTTGGCTCCTGAGAGCCACCTCCTGGGCTGGATTTCACCATCCCTTCCAGTGGCGCTGACTGGGCTTCACCTGATGGCGCTGCTGCTCCTGCATCCCCAGGAAGGTGCTACGGTTGCGCAGGGTCTGTGCGGTGTGTGGATGTGTGCGCGTGTTTTTGCCTTTGGAGGGGTCCTGATCCGCAGCTTTGCAGGTGCGCTGTGGGAATGGGGGTTTTCCCTGAGCTGTGACTCACTTGCTGAGAATAAAGGCTCACTGAACACCACCAAGCTTCACCAGTCTGTGCTGGATGCCATTGCAGGTAGTCTGTACAGGGGCAAGACAGTGGGTCTCTGCCCTCCAATGTCCCCTATTGTGCTTCTGCTCTTGGGGCTTTTTTGCAGTGTGTCCTTGCTGCAGGTTCCATCTCCAAGGTTCCATCCTCCGCAGAGGCCAGAGCAGCCCTGCAGCGTTGAACTCGTGTCTCCCTGCATTTGAAGTGAGCACGGGCAGAGCTGCACCCATGTGGGTGCAGAGATGGGGGGAGGCAGCAGGAAGGGGCTGTGGGGGTGCGGGTGCAGGCACGGCCCATGTGTGATGGCAGCGGGCCCTGCTTCTCCCGCGGGCCGTGTCCCCGCGGTCTGGCCGGGAGGGAGCGGCGTCGGGCGGAAGCCGGGCCCGGGAGCTGGGGCGGTGCAGGGACGGGGAGGAACGTGGCCCGGCTGGGCAAAGTCCGGTCGAACGCAGCAGCCGCAGGCAGTAAGGCGGCCCGGGGCTCTGCCGGGGGCGCTGGGGCGGCCCGGGGCACCCGTGCGGCTGAGGGCGCTAGGGAAAGCAAGGGAGGGTGGTGTTTGGGCAGGTTATATGGGGCGCTCCAGGCCAGGTGGGAGTAGGGTTGGGGGAGACAAGGGGATGTTGTCAGGAGGCCCAGGAGCATCCCACTACGCTGAAAGTTTGGGGGGGTTCTCCTTGGGTGCTGCTGGCAGGGGGCAAAAAGTGCTCCTGTATGTGGGGGAAGAGGGAGGTTTGGGGCCTCTGGGAGGGCCTGGCGTGGTGCCCATCGCAGTGGTGTCAGGCACAAGCCCCATGTTCCCCTTGCAGTGGCAGCAACCTGTGGAGAGCAGATCCACCGGGAGATGCAGGTGAGAGGTACGGGTGGGGATAGAGAGGGGATGGGGTGGCTGGGCTGGGGGAACACAGAGGGTGGGGAGGAGGGATGAGTTGACTGAGCAAGGGCAGCTAAGCCTGGGCTGTGCTTTCATGCCAGCTGCAGTCCTAGGTCAAAGGTGGTTTTGGGCCCCTTATGACAGTATTAGGTGTGGCCTGCTCCTTTGCTCTAATTTCCATAGGGGTGAGGTGCTGAGCAGCCCCGTGTTTCCCTGTCCTCATTCCCTGTGCCCCTCTTGGCTGGAGAAATGAGGGCTGCAGCCTGCGGAGTTATTGCAAATGGGAATTAAATCCTCCACTGCACAAACATGCTGTGCATGCAAACAAGGGGTGATGGGGAGGAGGTGATTGATGTTAGCCTAATTTTTAGCTGGGTAGAAGTGAGCGTGCCAGTGTCAGATCAGGGGATATTGGGTGCATGTACAGGCGGAGTGCAGGCATGGGCTGCGTGTTTTGGTGCATGGGGAGCTCCCAGGGCACAGCCTGCTGTAGTTTGGTGACCTGTGTTCCTCCCATGTCAGGATTACTATGGCAAAGAGCTGCAGAAGATGGAGGACCTGAAAACCAACGCATGCATCACCACGAGCAAGCCCGTTCCCAAGGCAGTAAGAGATGCTTTGGAGCATGTCCACAAGGAGGTGGTGGCCAAGTAAATCCTGGGGTTTCCCCTCTGCTGCTGTGTCCCTGTGGGCTGCAGCTCCTCAAGCACCGTGGCCGGGCAGGCACCTCTGCCCGGCTCAGCTCAGCATCCCCTCAGGTACTATGGCTGCGGTCTGGTGGTCCCCGAGTGCCTCACATCATGTTGGATCCTGGACCTGGGCAGCGGCAGCGGCAGAGACTGCTATTTGCTGAGTCAGCTGGTTGGGGAGCAGGGCCATGTCACTGGCATAGACATGACCCAGGCCCAGGTACGTCATGGAGCCAGGGCTTCCCCTCATCCACCTCAGCATCCTCCCTCCCATCATCCCATTCCTTCTCTCAGGTTGAGGTGGCGAAGAAGCACATTGCCTACCACATGGAGAAGTTTGGCTACCAAAAGCCAAACGTGGAGTTCCTCCAGGGCTACATGGAGAAGCTGGGTGATGCCGGGCTGGCTGACAACAGCTATGATATTGTCATGTAAGTACCATACAGGCATGCAGGGAACTGCCACCCCTGGTGCTGCTGCTGCCTGGGGCTGTGGCCTGGGGTCCAGGACTGCATCATGTTGGGTCACCCACTTCAGGAGCATGTGTTAGGAAAGGGAAAATCCCAACTGTGCCTGGAGGAGAGCCTGGGAGTATGCAAACTGCCCATTTCATGGTCGAATCGGCATCTCCAAATCCTGCAGGAAGCCATGGGACATGCAGCAGGCAGTGGATGCACAGCGGCTGGTGGTACTGAGTGTGTGAAAGGGTGCAAATGAACTCTGGTTTCCTCCCCAGCTCCAACTGCGTGATCAACCTTGCCCCTGACAAGAGGGCTGTGCTGCAGGAGGCCTACCGCGTGCTGAAGGTAATGATGGGGCCGGTGCCCATGGTGGAATGAAGCAGGGTTGGGGTGTCCCTCCTGTTGGGGTGCCACTGGGATGCAGCAAATGGGATCCAGCATGGTGGAGATGTGGCATGGAGCAGGGGAGGGCACGTCTATATAGGGTTCTGAGCAAGGTAGCATTGAGGGGTGCCCAGTTCTCCCTGCCCCTTTTGTCCTGTTGCTTCATGGGATCTCCCTTCACTCATTGCTGCCTTCCAGCCTGGAGGAGAGATGTACTTCAGTGATGTCTATGCCAGCAAGTGTCTGAGTGAGACCATCCGGAAGCACAGGGTGCTGTGGGGTGTGTAGGGCTCTGGGATGGGGGTGCATGGGATGAGGAGACTGGACCTTTGCCTCCATCACCTTTGTCTGTGATCTCATGCTAGGAGAGTGCCTGGCGGGAGCCCTGTACTGGAAAGACCTGTACAGCATCGCTGACGAGGTGGGGTTCAGCCCCCCATGCCTGGTCACTGCCAGCCCCATTACCATTGGTAACAAGGAGCTGGAGAGCATTGTTGGTGAGGGTCTGAGCAGAGGGCATGAGCTCTGGGTAGCCGTGGGGGGCTGTGCTGGGATCCAGGGCTGGTTCCCAACCTACCAACCTCTCCTTTGCAGGCGACTGCCGCTTTGTCTCCGCCACTTTCCGCTTATTCAAGGTGCCGGGCAGCAGCCGGGCTGGGCCAGGCCAGGTCACCTACAACGGTGGGATCATGGGGCACGAGCGAGAGCTGGTGTTTGATGCCAACTTCACCTTCAAGGTGCATGCGGGGGCATGCTTGGTCTCCCCAGGGTGGCATGCAGTACTGGTCTGTAGGGATGGGTAAAGCAGTGCTACTCAGCAGCGTGCTCTGTGATTTTGGGGGTAGAGGGAGTAGTAGGTGGGAGCAGAGGGGCTGTATAAACCATGGAAGGCACAAACAGGGAGCTAGACCCATGCATTGCATTCAGGTAAAGGTAGGAACGGGACATCCATGGTGGCTTCACAGCAGGGTTTGAAGCCAGCTACTTGGTGGTGTGGATGTTTCTCAAGGTTTTGGGGTCAGGCTGTGCTCCTGCTTTTGCTCCCCACCGTCATCTGGGTGGCTGGGGTCCCCTGCGCCACATAACCCAGACCCCAGCCCTGTGACCGTCCCTCTGCCCCTAGGAAGGAGAGGTGGTGGACGTGGATGCTGAGATGGCTGCGATCTTGAGGAGCTCCAGGTTTGCGGAGAAGTTCCTGATCCAACCTGGTTCTCCACCGCAGGGCTGCAGTTGCAAGGGAGTCAAGGTCAGTAGCGAACAGCTCCATGGCAGGGTTCAGGGATGAGGACATGGATGTCCGTGCCATCAGAGTTGCCCTGGGGTATCAGAGGGGTTACGGCATGACACCAAGAGACATGAGTCCATCTGTGCCGTCAGAAGCCCATGGGATGCGAGAATTTGGGCAACTGCACCCAGCACAGGTTGAAGCCCTCCAAAGGGGAGATCTGCTTTAACCAGCAGACATGAGAGCTCCTTTTCCCCCAACATGTCCATGGGGGTTGCCAGGGCTGACAGCTGGAGCTGCCTGAGATCTCCCAAGGAGAGACTTCCTTCTCCATGAGGGATGGCTGGAGACAGCCTGCCCCAGGGAGGTGATGGCCAATCCCTGTGGCTTGTTCCTGCCCATCACCCTCACAGCTGCTGGTGTGAGCTTGGCCCTGGCTTCCAGCCCTGACCCTGCAGCACAAAGCATCTCTACGAGCTAGAAGCCTCTCTTCTCTCTTTGATGGTCCTTCCAGCCTGTAGATGGGCCAGGAGCAGCAAGGGAGATAACACCCTGCAGCTGCATGTCCCTGAAGCACAACCTTGTACTTGGGGAGGGTGAGATGTTCTCGGGTCCCTGTCCAAGCAGGAGGCACTTCTCAGATGAAAGCAGAGCCGAAGTCCCAGAGAAGCTCTTGGCTTCCTCCTCGTGGCAGGGAAGAGCAGCTGAGTGACCCTGGGGCTGCCCCTGTGTTAGCTATAAAGGGTCTGCTTGGGCTGCGCTGCTGGCAGGGAGTGCGTCAGGGGGAATGCAGATTTCCCGGGATGCCTCTTGCTTCGCTCTGGCCTGATCCTGCCCTGGGTGTTCTCTGCTCTCTAGGAGAAGATCTGTGATCCCTTCCAGCTGCTGGAGCAGCTGGCAGCTCTGCATCCTGCCTGCTGTCCTGGTGGCTCCTGTGGTCCTTCCTGCTGAGCGCCAAGCGATGCCCGTGCACCGGAGGGTGCCAATAGGGGAGGAGGATGCAGCCCCAGCAGTGTGAGGATTCCACCGGAGAACAAATAAATGGACAAGCTTGAAGGCTGTGTGCTTGTGGCTGGGAACACAGGGCCTGAGGGGTGCTGTGCTTCCCTGTTGGGACTGGTGGGGCAGGTTGTACCTCTTTGTGGTGAGGATGGGCAGCCATCCTATACATCCCCTTGCTATGGAGCTGGCAGTGGCTGCATGGCTTGGACATGCAGGCAGGGATGTCTCTGTACGAATGGGTTCTTTGGTCCCTGCATGTAGGATGGCAGGGCTGGTGTGGGTTTGGCAGTGGCTGTGTGCTGATGTTGAGCCCATGGAGAAGAGCAGAGATGTTTGCAGAAGGCAGCTGTGCAGAACAGGGTGCCAAAGGAGGCCCTGGAGCCATGCAGGCCCTGGCTCTGCAGCATGCACCCCTCTGCATGAGCATAGCTCCAATTTGAGGTACTGGAGAGCCCGCAGCTGGGACACAAACGCTTCTGAGAAGCAGAAGGGACATCAGGAAAGAGGCCAGTTGTTTTTTTTCCTTCTTTTGAACTCCCTGTGCTAACCCACCACACAGAGGGATCTGCAGGCATCCATCTGCCAGGCAGAGCCTGTGCCAGCTCCCAGCAGTGGGGTGAGCGCCTCCCCAGGGCAGTGGGTGAGAAGGGTTGGTCACCTCCTGGGGGCTTGGCCAGCCCTGCTTCTCCATAAAGAGATCATTGTGGCACATGGGGTACAAAAGGATGTCCCTGTTACTTGCATGCAGGATGGGGGATGGCCCAAGTGCAGCTCCTCATGCCTTGTCTTGCAGCCCCATAGCCCATTCCAGGAGAAGGGAATTTCTCTACCTTTCCCTGTGCAGCACTGCTGAGATTTCTATTTCCCCCTGGACTCCATCTAGTGGGAAAGGCCGAAGTCCTCTGCAGCCATCACGCCTGCAGAGTTTTGCAGGGAAATGCAGGGATTCTGGAAAAGCAGAAACCTGGTTGACCGCATCCTGCGTTGGGCAAGGAGTGAGGGCTTCGAGGTGATGATGGCAGATGAATCCCATGTGCCCTGGCCCACAGAGGCTGTCTGGAAAAGGTGGGGAGCTGCTGAACATCAGCCTTAGGGTGAACAGCTGAGCTCAGAGACGAGAAACTGCTTCCACCCTTTCTCATGCACTGGTTTTCCAGGAGGGACCGAATTTCCCCTCTCTGCATTTGAGCAGCATCTTGCTGTGACATGGGGGAGGATAAAGAGCAAACAAAAACCATTTGGGTTTAAAAATAAGCATGGGCAAGTGCCAGTGATGCTCTGCAGCAGCAGTAGTGGTGGATGAGGAGGGTCTCTGTGGCAAGGAGGATTTCCAGAGCATCTGGCATGAAAAGTGAGTTAAACCCACAGTGTTGCACAGTGATGGGAAATCCAAAACCAGGCATGACAGCCCAGAACACCTCACCTGCCCTCTGCCATCAGCAAGGTGTGGGAGCAATTAACTTACAATTTAGAGATTAAACATATAAATGATGCCAGTAAGTACAGCTTCTTGGAACGTTGCCTTGCTAGCCTGTCCTTTTGGCTGTGGGCAAGACTACAAGTCTGACCTACTGAGTGTACAGAAATTCATAAGTTGTTGTGTTTAGAGCTATACCATGAATAAAAAAAATAATCCTTGGTGTTGCCTGCAGCCAAGAGGGCATGAATTAGCCGGCTTCAGGTAGGGTGTCCCGGCAGACCAGCCTCAAGGGTGGCTGTGACCTCGCAGGTAGAAGAGCTCTGGAATCACATGGAAGGACCTCAGTGGTGTGACCTGGGGAAGGACTTGCTGAAAACACAGCCAAAATGCTGTTTAATCCCCCCTGTGCAGCCCTCTTCCAGGATTGCTTGCAAAGACTTTCCCAGAGTTCCCACAGAGCCCATCCTGGGAGGTTGGCAGCAATTAGTTCCTGCTATTAAAGAGCCTCCCCAGTGTGAATGGAAGAGCAGATGGTGAGGGGAAGGGGGGCCCTACCTGCAAACCCTGTCATTATAAAGGCATGAGTCCCTGCCATGGCCTTTCAACTTCCCTGGGGACAGAGGCCCCCACAGCGAGGTCCCCCTCTTCTGTGCATACAGAAAAAGGCCACAGCTAAATGCCACCCCATTTGCACAGTGCTGGGTTTTTTCCAAATCCTCAGCGTTTCTGGGGGGAAGCAGCTAAAAGGACTTGACTTTGAGCTTTCAGTAGGGGCCCTCACCAGGCTGTGGATGTGGGCGTCTTGTCTGCCTGGCTTTGCTTGTGCATGCAAAGCCTTAGGCTTTTAGCCCTTCCCGCTCCCCAAGCCATGAGGAGGTCCTGCAGCCCCATCTGTGAGGAATCCCAAAACAATCTGTCCAACACCCTGCTCTTGGTGTTTTGGTGGTTGCAGAGCTGAGCCAGCTCCCCTTCTCCCAGTGTGCTCTACAGCGTTCTGCAGGCAGGGAGGGCGCAGTGAGAACAGGAGCTGTAAGTTGTGGTGCTCTGATTCACCCCGAGGTGAAAGGGAAGCAGCTCTGGAGTCCCTGCTCACTGTGGTTGGCAGGGAGTTGCTGTGGCTCAGCAGTATCAGTCACCTCCCCGAGGGAGCGGATCTGCAGGACTCCCTTGGGATGAGCTGAATGACATTTGGCACCATGGAAGATCTGTGGCTATGCCCCCATGAGCACTATGCTCTGCTCCCTGTGTTGGGTTGGCCTGTGAAATCCTCTACTTTTCCATTTTCCAAGAGCTTCAGTGGAGGGGAGGCTGGTTTACTTCCTCTAAAGGATCTCCCTGAACCCAAAATATGGTCTCAAACACCACGAGCCATAGCAGATGCTCCCACAGCTGCTCATCTAAAGTGCTAAACTGCATCCTGCGGTCTAGGTATGTTGCTCATCACTAGAGGAAAGAGGAGTGATAAGGCTGGTCCTTGGGGTGTTTACTGCCCTTGTGGGGTTTGGATCATGGCAGCTAGGGCCTCGGAAGCAGCCTGGCTCTCAGGATGGTGGGATGTAAGCACACACTGCATTGCAGGTGTTTTCCCAAATCAGCTCCGTGCATGCAGTTGTAAGGCTAAGTGGAGCAGGGCGCAGCTCTTGAGAGGTGTTGAACGGCCCCAGCGGGAGCTTCAAAGCCCCGGCCTCAATCCTGCCCGCTCTGGGTGAGAGTTCGTTGAATTCGGGGAGGCTGGAGGCGCCGCGGGCGGCTGAGCAGCGGGCGGAGACGGGAGCGGGGAGTGCGGCCCGGCAGGGTTTAACAGTTAATGTCTAATTTCGCTCGCAGGAACGACACAGCTGAGGAAATGCCGCGGCACCGGGCGAAGGGTGCCCGGCAACGCAAGCGACGGCTGAATCGCTGCGCTTCACCACACCGATCTTGGCTGGGGGCAGAGCGGGACCGGGAAACGGACGGTGCCGTGAGAGCCGCTGCCCCGATCGGCAGCACACCCCGCGCCGAGGACGCGTCCCCGGGCACGGGGCAGTCCCGAAGAGCATCTCCGGCCCGCAGGAGGCAGCAGGGCAACGGGATGCTCCCGCCGGGACGGGCCGCGCCGCGCGGGGCCGCCAGAGGGCGCTGCACGACCACCTAGCGACGTGGTCGGGGGACGCGGGGCTGCGCTACGGGGCCGCGCCTGGGGCGA
The DNA here is from genome assembly GCA_009867235.2 of Psittacus erithacus. Lineage (NCBI taxonomy): Eukaryota > Metazoa > Chordata > Aves > Psittaciformes > Psittacidae > Psittacus > Psittacus erithacus. Next base: position 156,961 of record WYDI02003862.1, read on the forward strand.
GCGGCGCGGCGGGTCCGCAGCAGCGGCAGTGGAGCGGGGCCGGGCAGGGGCGGCAGCGGCAGCGGCTCCGTCCCGTACCGCCTCGCCCCGTCCCGACCGCCCCGTCCCGACCGCCCCATCCCGCGGCGCCGCAGCTCGCGAGCCGCCCCGCCGAGCGCCGCACGCGCCGTCCCGGGCCCGCCGGCCGCATCGCGCCCCCATTGGTCGCGCCCCTTCGAGACTCCGCCCCGTCGACCCCAGAGCTCCGTCGCCATTGGCGGCGGCCGCCCGGCCGGCCCCGCCCCCTCCCGCCTGGCGTACACACCGGAGTCACGCGCTGCCCGGGCTGGACCGGCCGCGGCGAGCGGCGGGGCGGGGCCGGGGCGCCATTGGGGAGGGGGGCGGGCGTTGATTGGCGGAGCGCGGCGGCGGGCCCGCCCCCGCTGAGGCGGGCGGGGAGGGGCGGGGAGCGCAGCGGTTGAGGCGGTGCTCGGCTCGGCCCGGCCCGGCAGTCGCTGCCTGTCAGGTCCCGCGGGCAGCAGTGCCCGCCGCCTCGCGCGCCGCCG